>NQII01000017.1:442537-475196 GCA_002778355.1 Clitarchus hookeri
TGTTGGCATGGACAGCTGAGGAAATGTTTTCTGTTATGAACATTTCAGTAATGACGAGACGACACTTCACCCACTACGAGAAACAAGTGGAAGAGGCAAGTCTCCTTTCATTTTACTGTTATATCATGCTACCTCTATCTAGACATACGTCTGGAAAGAATTCTAGTCCTTATTTTCGGAGAAAGACTGTACTCAACTGTGAAACCAAATTGCTGTTATACTCAAGCTGGAAATATTTGTGGACAAATACAATAAATCTTTAAACAGCCATGATTTAGTTATATAATACTTCCTCTCGTTTAAATTTTAAATTTTATTTTATTTCCTTACTCGCATTATTTTAATCATATTTTTTTTCCTTTCAATTTTACAATTGAAGTGTGAAATCTAACACGATAATGCTAAGGCACTTTATCTTGCATTTTAAAGTGACAAATATCAACAAGCCGAGCAACATTAAAAGTGAGCATTTATTAATACTTAGCGTAAATTTTTTCGGTNGTGTGAAATCTAACACGATAATGCTAAGGCACTTTATCTTGCATTTTAAAGTGACAAATATCAACAAGCCGAGCAAAATTAAAAGTGAGCATTTATTAATACTTAGCGTAAATTTTTTCGGTTTTTTTTTTTAATAAGATACGTGATTATAACACGTTGTAAAAATTTGTATACACAAGATGTGAATACTTTTTCTTTGAAATAACTTTTCTTGGAGGTATGGAAACAAAAACTTATACAAAAAATGTCAGCGGGTGTAGAAGAAGAGAAAAGACTGGTATTCCAAAACGGTGACGTGGAGGAAGGGTATCCTTTCATAACGGGCATTGTTGATGCAGCTTGGTGCAAGAGAAGTTATGGTCACGAATATTCTGCAAATTCTGGAACGGTAAGCGTTAATGACATAATAATGCAAATAAAATATTTACGTCAACCTTTGCCGGTGTAAAAGGACAACTGTACTACTGAGAAAACGGCGGAGAAACATAAATTATGCTGATCTGTCATAATTTCTTGGTGCGCCAATTTTTGTATTTACCAAATTACATATTTTTTGTAGTAGTCTGTGGTTTAATCGAAGAGAACGACGTACCGTGCCTTACATTATTATACTAATTTTTTTTAACAGAGGCTTACTCCGTTTATTTAGTAACCATATTGTATTTATTATCGTTCACTCACTACTGTGTAAATTTAGTTTTTTTCATAGAATAATAGGAAAAAAGGTTTATATTTTGTATAGAAAACTATGTTTTTTTTTCATCCCAAATTGACAACTGTTTCATAAACTGTTTATACGATTAAAGTAAAAATAGCTGTTGGATGGTCCAGGGAGACAGAATTATCCTGAATAAATCCTACAAGTTTTCCAGATATGGAAGTCCAGCTGTTGCAGTCGTGGCAGTAGCTATGCGACCACCTCTTTCCCAGGACAAACATTTTAGAGCTATCGAATAAAAGCGGGGTTAATTACGGAATACTTCAAGAGTTGTCATTAGGAAAACAATAATTTTGAATTTGTTGGCAATTATTTGAGATTCAAAGAGCCTGAAAGACATAAATTGACTGAAAATGTATTTTCATTTACTACCTTGCGGATAGCAGCTCACTTAGTGACGTAATATATTAGTCAAATGTCTACGGGTCACGAACACAATAGTGTTTCATAATTATATTTGAAAATTTTTGATGTAATTAAATATATCCAGACACATAGCAGGAAGTATTTTAGACACTTAATTAAAAAAATGTATCTAAAATGTGTAAATAAATACATAGCATTTTCGGTATTCGAGTCAGTCTCGTGACCCGTAGCTCCCACAATGACTTTGGTTATAGAGGCCGCTAATATCCGGCCCTGAACCTTCAAATAGGTATTAGGTATAATGGGGCTTTCTTTGTTGACATGGCTAACTTGTAGGCCTGTAGAGTTAATTTGGACATGACTTAGAGGTGCAGACGTTCAATGGGAGGCCAGCGAGCTTGACCTTTCAGAATGATCTATTACGATACAGCCACCATTCTTATTTCCATTGACCTTTGACGTAGTAATTAGATGTTCACTATTCAAAAGTCTCGAAAATTACAACTAATAAATGAATAAGTAATTGTACACAGCAGTTATATCTATGTTTCTATTTTAACTTTGGTGTGCGCTATAATACGAGGGAAAATCAATAAATAAGTTACATTTCCACGTTATGGCCATGTATGAAACCACCTATACATAGGCAACACGGCTATGACAACATACAATGTAAGTTCACTTTTCCACATCGTCCCCAAGAGACTGTAAACATTTCTCGGAACAGTCAACCAACTTTTCGATCCCGGATGCGTAGACATCTCCTCCAGCGCTATGTAACCACCCGGAGACAGCTGCTTTCACCTCCTCATCGTTTCGGAATCGTCGTCCACCGAGATCTTTTTTCAGCTTACCGAAAACATGAAAATAGCATGGCGCTAAGTCTGGACTGTATGGAGGATGTTGCCATACCTCCCACTTGAATCGCTGCAGCAGTTCGGACGTTTGGCGGGCCGTGTGAGGTGTTGCGTTATCGTGCAACAAAATCACACCGGCGCTCAATTTTCCCCATCACTTCTCTTTAATTGTTTTACGCAACCGGTTCAACGGTGAGGAGGTGAAAGCAGCTTCGTAGATAGTATACAAAACTAAAATGATTTTATAGCCGCCATTCTGAATGTAAATGTCTGTCACACTTTAAAAAATACATATATTAATATTGCATTTCACAGTTCATCATCTTCGCCAAATTTTGTAAGAATGGGATGATTGTTTCTCGAGATATGAGATAAAAAACATTATTTTTTAATGGTGGGGTTGTCATACAAAATGGCAGAGAAATGAGGGTCTAGAAATACATATTAAATGGTTGCAATAGGCACTGCCAGCATACAAAGTTAAGTTGGAATTTATTTTGTTGATAAAATTTATTGAGCTAAAATATTTATATAGACACCATTTTGAAAATAAGTGCCTGATCAACTTAAAATATGTCAGATTACATTATTTGCTGCAGTGCAAATTGTTTGCCAAATTTGGTAGGAATCTGTCAATTATTTCCCGAGATATGACATAAAAAGTTTATTTCTTCGCTTGTCACTATCGTACAAAATGGTGGACAAAAGATGCTCTGTGTAGATACAGTTCATATTTGTAATATCTACTTCCAGTATAAAAAGGTAAAGTTGGAATTGATTAAATTGTTTAGACGATGTAGCATTCTAAGCTAAATATGGCTACATGGCCGCCTTTTTTTAAATAAGTGTCTGACATACTTTAAACATAACATTTAACATCATGTACCTCAGTACTACTTTTCAAATTTGATGGAAATCGGTCAATTGTTTCCTGAGATATTACTTAAAATCTTTATTGATTCCCATGGTGCTATCTTGCAAAATCACAGATTAAAGATACTCCATGTGGATACAGTTTATAGTTATAATATCTACTGAGAGCATATAATGATAAATTAGAAAGTAAATACATGGTTGCGACGAAATAACATCTAGAGTTAAAATATCTAAATGTCCACCATTTTGAAAATGAGTTTCTGACGCACTTAAAACATGTTAGTTTACATCGTTTGCCGCAGTACCACTTGCTTGCCAAATTTGATAGGAATTTGTCAATTGTTTCCCGAGATATGACATAGTAACTTTATCTATTCATATGGAGCTATCTTCTAAAATTACAGACAAAAGTGTTAATGTGTTTGTATATATATGATACTTGTAACACATACTTTCAGTATACAAAATTTGGGTGAAATTGTTTAAATGGCATGGTAGCTATATACCAAATAAACATAAAGAATTTGTATGGCCACCATTTTTTAAATAACTACTGATTAATTTTAGTTACTTATGTTTACTAGACATATTAGAATTTTACTTACCGGCAAAATTGGGTGAGAATTGGTTAAATAGTTTTCGAGATATAACGTAAAATGTTTATTTATTCATTTGGTCCTATTTTACAAATTTGAAGATCAACAACAATATCAATTTCAAAATTTAATGCTTATAATATGCTCTGCCAGCATACAAAATTTGGTTTAAATAGTCACAATTGTTTCTGAGATATGACGTATCACCTCTAATTTTAAAATGACCGCCATTTTTACAGTAAGTGATAGACGTTTTCGAAGACTATAAAAGTGGGGTGTCCTTACTAAGTGTTATATGTGTATCAAGTTTGGTGAAATTCGGTTCTCACATTCAAAATTCAATGGAGGGACCCACATGCGCACAACACGCGAACACACACACAGACAGGAAAGTGATCTCATAAGCCTTTCTTTCATTCGGAAAGTAGGCTAAAAATGAAGGGTTTATTATGATGGCTATTTCGTAGGAATGTCCCTACATCAGTTACCATCCAGCTGGATCGTCCGGAGTATCTGCATGAAGTTCAGGGTTTGAACTATTGTGACAGATTCTACCCCTGCAGTGGGCGCACTTCATGGAACAGCTCAGGCCAGCATTACAAGAGTAATTTGCAGTGCAGTCTGTCTTACAAGTGCAACATATCAGTTGTAAAAGGTCATCGGGTGCAGGAGACGGCTCAGTTGCAACTGGTATTAAGAATTGCCCTGACATCATCCATCCCCAGTCAGTTGAACAAAGTGGGTAATCAAGCCATTGTTGAACCTGGAAAGTAAAGAGGAATATCTAGTGACAGCACTGTATTATATGATGTTACAGAATGTTGCTCTAAATGCGCCACGACTTATTTGTAGATATATTCTCAGGCTCAAATGAGGCAGTGACTACCTGCCTTGCAAGGGAACGAGCATATATACCTACCCATAGTTTATCCAAGCTCGTGAAATTCTTATTGGTGTACGGCTGGATAAGGAACTGTTCACCAGCAGTTATGATTTGGCCTGTGTCTGCTGAAGGGTTGTTGAAAACTACAGCAATGCTCTGAACATTAGGTTTGTCAAGGAGCTTCCAGGCCTTCTTCCCCTTGCCGAAAACCGCAGTGACTTCATGGACACCTATCTGCCTCTGAATATGTCCCACACTATAGATATTTGATACTGATCAAGGAAATGGATGCGTGTACATTCTTGTGCACAAGCTAGTAACATGATGAAAACATCTGTGTCTGTAGCCACAACTATGACCTCACAACCTTCAGTGGCATCCTCTAGTGCTGTACAGACAATCAATATATCAGCATCTGCCACTGCCTGCCATACCTTCAGTCCTGCATGGTGGAACACCATTGAGAGCCTGCAGAGAGCCTTGCTTTCTGTGTTCATTATATTATTTTGACATTATGTTTGAGAGACCATTAAATACAAGTGGAGTACTGTACTTACAGTATGTATACAAATATGAAGTAGAATAAAACAATTAACACTCGTGGGAACTTTATGATGGTACTGGAATACCATATATCAAGCATTAATATCTGCGCAGGAAAATTGTACGTCCTAACACATGAATAGATCGACGAGGGAGCTGAGACTTACCTAGTTGGTGACCCGTTAGATGCAGGTCGTCGTGGACGTTTGTGCCGATGCGGGTGCGTGGCTTGGCAGGTGAGCGCTGACTGTCGGCGTGGAGGCTCGAGACTGCCACCACCCCTTACACTGCCGATGTCACCATCTATCCAATGTGTATGGATGGCCTCTAGCAACCGTCCGACGCTACCTTTGACGTCATCAAGATTTAAATTATACTGGACTCGAACCACAACCCGTGTATAAAAGGGGTTGTCTTTCGTCTTGGGAGAAATAATGGATAGGGACATCACGATGAGAACATTATAACTTCTCAGAAGGTATGTACTACCGTGTTTGATGAGGTCGTTTTATAAGGCATCTATAGATAAAATTTTAAGATGAGTTTTTTATATACTCTGTAATTTGGCAATTTTATAGTAATTGGGCAATGTTTGTATTGCTATGGGAGCCCCTTATTAAATGTAACTTCCTGTAACTTTAATAACAAACATTTTAATTGTAACATATTTTAAAGCCGGTTTGGCTGTTTGTATTTTTATAATGCTTGCAATTTCTATATAGAATGTTTATGAAAGAAATAATAATAACTAATAAGCCTGGAGATAAATGACAAGAAAACTAACAGTTTGTTGAATAATTTCTCACAATTTTGGGGGTTACTTATATTTTATTCCAAATCATATCAAGGGATGGTTGAACTTTTGCAATTTATTGCGACTGCGTTATTTGTTTGTACTCTGTAATTTAAACTCTGCTGCTTGAAGCTTTTTGGTAAGACTCATTTTGCTTAAATGAGTGGAATGGAAGGAAGTGGAGTTGAAGGTCACTCTCATGGAGTAGTGGGGATTCCTCTGTGACAACTTAAATACTTAAGTTCTATCATCCAATCTCACACCAAATTTTGGAAATATTTATGGAAATTATTTATGTAATAAAATACACATTCCACATACCAGCAGACATAATATATGCTTCATGTAGCATTTCAAGACCAATCACATCACTTAAGACTTGTAATACTATAAAACATTGATTATGAATTTTTTACCTGAAAAATAAATGAAGTCGGCACAGGAGGACTTCAGACTTCTAATATGTTGTTTAGCACACTAACTGTAGCATATGTACTAATTCTTGGGTATACAATAATTTGACAGGCTTCTACAAAATTTTGTTTGAAATGCTACTGTAAAATGTCACATATGACTTTCTTGCCTAAAAAATCAATTAAAAGACACATGAGGACTTTGGACTTTTATTACGTTGTTCAGCACACTAAATATAATTTTTGGGTATGCAATATTATTTTTACTGATTTTTACACAATTTTGTTTGAAATGTTACTTATGATTTTCTTGTCTGAAAAATCAACGAAGCTGTTACAGGAAGACTTGAGACATTTAGTATGTGGTTCGTCACACTTAATAGGTCATATTCACCCCTTTCTAGGTGTACAATAATAATTTTTTTACAAATTTCTACACAATTTTGTTTGAAATGCTACTATAAAATATTACTTCTGACTTTCGTGCCTGAAAAATCTATGAAAAGGCACAGTAGGATTTGGAAATTTTTGTATGTTGTTCAGTACACTAAATTGAACATTCGCGCCAATTTTCATATTTAATATTTTTTAAACGTGTTTTAATAATGTTCTGTTTGTAATGCCTGAGTTAGAGTTCTCATGGGATTTTCTCTACATAACAGTTATTAACAAGTCGTAGGGCTACTCATAATGGAAGATGAGGCAAAATAACCAATACGAGCAGACACCTATTAACGCCCAACTAAAACCGGAACAAAAAGTAACTACATATTCTGAGCCACCTGAAAAGAATTAGAATTGTTGATGCCAGTAGGTCCTCATCTCATTGGGCAGAAATAATCAAAATGCCTTTCTTAGACACACACAAAGCTAATTATGTTATCTATACCTTTCTGAGAACTCTTCATTCCCATTCCCTCAAGTTTATTTTTTCCTTCCCCTCCTTATCCTGTTCTGATACCTTCTCCGCGCCATTTTTTTTTTCATCGGCAGCAGGTTTTAAACACGATATCTTCCTTTTAACTTAACTAATGGCAACTATCCAACTAACAATAGTTCATAGCATTTACCTACTTTACATCCTTCATGTTAATTTTTAAAATATCAGTGATCGCATGAACTATTTCAATGTAAAAAACTAAACATTTGGCCTCTGAAACAGAATATTTTTATTACAGTCGTCGATGTTCAGCTGAAACTGGGTATTAAGTTCTAAAACATAATTTGAATCCGTGGTATTTTATGCTTGTTAAAAAGAATCTGCTGTATTCGAGAAGAAAATTATGACCTACTATTACCATTTTCTTAAAAAAAAAATACCAATACTTCATCCAATCTAAAAGTATGGACATAAATTCCTGCAAATATTCAAAAACCCTCCTAATTTAATCCATTATACAAAGTATCATCATACAAATGACGAATTCCATGAAGAATATCAGCTACTTAGAGCAATTCCACGCTCATCTTACGATAACGTAATATAAAATACAAAATCAGCAATTTTTTTAACTTAATTGTTCAGTACAATCAATTTATTTTCCATATATTGGAGATAGTAAGAATTCAAGTAAATTAAAACTAGACATGGACTCACCCAGACCTCCAGAATCAACATTATTATTCTAAACTAGAGAGACTGGATTTAGTCACAGCTCCTCTATACCATCATCCTCATTAAAATGACTTCTGGGCTGCTTCAATATACAGGTTTAGTATAAAAGAATACCCCAAATTTGAAAGTCTATAATATCAAAACCAAACAACGTACAACATTGATTGACCAATCAAATTAACCAGGGAACCGTGAAGTTTGTTTACCATACATTCATGAATGTTCAATGTGACCACCATCAGCGGCCCGAATGACATCTACGCGATAATCAAACCCGTTCCACGCTCTTGTCAGCATGTCTGGTGTTACGGTTTGGATGGCGTTTGTAACTCTCGGTTTGAGGTGGTGAGGGGGTAGCGAACTCGCATTCGACACTTCAATGTGAAGGAGACGCTCTGATGTTTCCTTGCCCAGAACAAGGTAGACGATGCCTTCATGTCTACGCTGGTTTTTAGGGATGAAGTGCCGTTCCATACAAATTGTAAGGTGAAACGGCACAACGTGCGGATATGAGGTCAGGAGCCTCCACATGAAACCACCGAACACGAGCGGGCTCACCCAAAGTGAACGTGTTTTGCACTGTATCCAAAGACACTGTTTTCGGCCCTTTCTTTTTTCACAAGCCCACTGTTACTGGAATCCCTTATTTGGACATGCTTACAGAGTGGTTGTTTTCTCAGTTAGAAGAGGCGGCGGGGGACTTCATTTTCCAGAAGGATGGTGCGCCACCCCATTGGCACCTAGCTGTTCGCGGATACCTGAACGAGAGGTTGGTGAAACACTAGATTGGCCGAGGATCATCTGGTGACCAGGCTCTTCATCACTGGCCCCCAAGAAGCCCGGATCTTACCCCGTGCGATTTTTTTCTATGGGGGTGCATAAAGGATGAAGTGTTTCGTCCATCATTTCCGGCTAACCTTGACGACCTCAAAACGAGAATTACGGACGCCATCCAAACCGTAACACCAGACATGCTGACAAGAGTGTGGAACTTGTATGATTATCACGTAGATGTCGTTCGGGCCGCTCATGGAGGTTACATTGAACACTTATGAATGTATGGTAAGCAAACTTCATGGTTCCACGATTCATTTGATTGGTCAATCAAGGTTGTAGGTTGTTTGGTTTTGATATTATAGACCTTCAAAGTTGGAGTATTTTTTTATACTCAGCCTGTAGTTTAGAGGTTGGAGTTTTTCTAACATTGGGTCCAGCCTGTTAAGAGTACACCTGTAGAAGTAAATTGCTTTACATCAGTAATTTGTCGAATTTTAATACGCACTACGAATCCTATGTAAGTGAACAACATACTGCAAAGTGATTAAATTGGGCAGTCAAAACTGATACAAATACAACATACCTGACAAATTAAAAATGCATAGCATAACAAGAATTGCAAACTAATGCGAGAATTAATTTGCTCTTTTATAAATAATGTATTACAAAAGTTAAGTTGTTTTGGTGTGTTTTTAGAAACGTAAATTGTGTGTTTGCCAAGATATTTCGTAGCGAAATATTTTCTTTTATTCTGCATATTTCGTTAACAGGAACACTTAAAACTCTTTATGATCAGACCAGAATCCAGATACTAATCAATGTTTTAATAAAACAATTACTTAAATATGCAAACTTAAATTTTATTTTATGTAATTTATTTGAGAGTGGGAATTACTCTCTCTCTCTTTAAAAAAAAACCGAAGTCAAATATTTCATTTAAAATTCGACTGTACCAGCGTTTCACGCAGCACATTTTCCGCTTGTTGGAGTCCAGTCCGTGATAGTATTTGTTCAGCCAACAATTTGTATTCCTGCACTTCACTTCTAAGGGTTTTACGATTAGTGTGACGGAAGTACCATTTGTGTTTTTCATCATCATTGTATGTTGTAGGACACGGCTATCTCCTTAAAAACATTGCTGTTTTGGCTCTGGGAACGTCGCAGATTACAGTAAATCTCGAGGGTTGTTTGCAAAATAAGATGCGAACTGGAAAACATCCTGTTTATATACAATCAAATAAATATGATCAACAATCCTAAAGCTCACAACTCTGTCATGCAAAATCAAACAGTGCGGGGCAGTGTTAACTGAAACGTTTCTCTTTGTCGCCGTTCCTCCTCTGGTCAACACATCTCTAATCTGACATGCGGAGGTCAAACGGCAGACAGCCGCCCGTAGAGCGCATACGCCCGCGAGTCGCTGGCCACTCGGCGTGGGACCGAGGCCACGGTGACCCTCGGCGAGGAGCACGAATATGGTGGATTCAAAACTATGTGTTGACAACCGTAAGTGTAGTGTGTGCGTGGTTATTTCCACTAATAAAATCCATGTTCATCTATCGGCAGTGTTTCCCTGGTGTGGACATGGCCATTTCTGTTTACACAGTGGCTGGTGAGTCTGTGCGCGAGTGCAGTGTTCTCCGGGTGCTCCGACGGCCCGACACGAGAGTGTGTCTGTATTTTTACAGCAGACTACCATTTAGCTGATATTTCAATATGAGTTCTTAAGCAAGTTTCTAGACACATCTCACGAGTGGGCATGGTAGTCATTGTGCAGGGCTAGGGCAGGCCGACTGAAATATGTGATGTGGAGCAGTAACAACTGCAAAGCCAACCGGCTGAATTTCCTATGTTTTCCTATACAGTTTTATTTTCTTTGTAAATCTTACAGGAGTACAGTATTGTGTTGTATGTTTTGCTGCAGGGAATTACAGTCGAATCTGTCCCTTAGCATGTAATTAAATTGCTAATTAATTTTTAACGTTAATTTTTCCACCCACTAAATGAGCAGATTGGTTTTAAGTTAATAATTTATATTATGGTACTCAGTGTTTTTATTATTTACAATTTTTCCTGCCAGTGTTATGTATGGAAGTTAACAGTTATTTGGTTTTCTGCTTTTACTGTCAAGTTCCGCTACAGCTCTCATTTCCGGCCGAAGCAACCGGGGACGATGTCCCTGTTACCTCGCTCAGTTCTTCTTGGACTGCACACGGGAGAGGGGGTCGACGCCAGACACGGTAAACCAGCAATCTTCCNCGTCCAATGTAACTACACTGAAGAGCCAAAAAAACTGGTATAGGCGTCCGTATTCAAATAACAGAGGTATGGAACCAATCAAAGTAACGCGATGCGGTCGGCAACTAGATCGGTTACAGCTGCTACAATGGCAGGCTATCAAGTTTTAAGTGAGTTTGAACATGGTGTCATAGTCGGCGCAAGAGAGATGAGACATAGCATCTCCAAGGTAGCGATAACATTTGGATGTTCGCGTACGACCATTTCACGAGTGTACCGTCAATATCGGGAATCAGGTAAAACATAAAATCTTCGACATCGCCACGGCCGGAAAAAGATCGTGAAAGAACGGGACATGCAACGACTGACGAGAATCATTAAACGTGACAGACGTGCAACCCTTTCTCAAAATTGGCGCAGATTGGATTTGTGGACTGCCCTGCAGGATTCATGGTGTGAATTGCCTCCTGCATACCTTCAGACATTAGTCGAGTCCATGCCATGTCGTCTTGCGGCACTTCTGCCTGCTCGTTGAGGAGGGTAGGGGGGAGCCTAATCTATATTAGGCAGGTTTACCAGTTTTTTTTGGCTCTTCACTGTATATCGCAAAACACTTGTTAATTCTGCAACGTTTATAATTTTTCCGTAATCGTTTTGTTTTCAGTCCCCCATCGTCCAACCTCTCTCTATCTCTCTCTCTCTCTCTCTCTCTCTCTCTCTCTCTCTCTCGCTCTCGCAACAACTACTTTTGATAGGGGAGAGTTTCAATTTAAAATTTCCTGTCTGCGGCCATTAACCGCACAAAACTGGTACATGCACAGTCCATGTGAACGTGTACATCAGCTTTGTTTTATCCTCGTGCCTTTCAACGCGCTGAAGTTAATGTCTGCTGGAAGTAATTAGTTTATATTTTCATTTTTCTTTATTTTTGGCAAGTGTTTGTTCCGGGCTATGCCCGCACCTGTAATCACGTGTTCACGAGTAAGTTCCTATCAATAAAATTAAATCGCTATTCTCAGTGTTGTATTTTTCACTGTAATTCAGTGCCTCAGTAATTATTGTGTTAGTCAGGCATCGCAGTTTTCCGGCGTGAGGGTTTAAGGGTGTTACGCTCAGAGACCTGTTATAGCTAGCTAGTTCAACACCTTGTATATTCACGTATTTTCGAACTACGTCACGCCATGTTAATCACCGTCGGGGATAGGCTGAAAATCGCCACACTGCCGGACGTCGCACGGCCCTGAGAACTACGAGTATCCTGTCCTGTCCCAGAAGGGGCATTATAATTGCAACCTGGGTGGTATCCTTCACCACCGTAATCGGTGGCCATCCATGCCTAGCCGCAGTCTAAGACCTCCCAATGGTGGTATCTTAAAATTTTGTTTGTATCTGTCGAATAGCAGCAGTAGCACATTCTCACGGAAAAAGTCTGGGTTCAGAATGGGGTAGGATTCGAGGCTGTAGAAGGAGACTTAAAAATTGGAGTACAGAATATACAGCATTGTAAATACTTTTTGGTCTAGAGAAGTTTACAAATCAATTTACAGAATACATTCATTGCTCTGTATCGGGATATGAACCTCTCGCCCAAAGGTATACACACCAGTCAAATATAGCTGGTGACGGTTCAATTCTAACGTGTTTATTGTTCCCTAGAATACTGCCTGCTGGGCGACATTCATTGGGTAGTTTTCTATGAATATTCACTTTCAACCTTAGGCTGCAAAAAACATGGTTATTTACACATATTACTTCACTAATATTTCGCAACCCTATGGTCGTAAGTTTAGAGCTGCGCTTGACTTTATGCATAGTTTGTATCATAAAAATTAATCAATAATTTTAAGTGCAGATGCAAAGTTATTTCTGCAGTTCTGATCTCGTTCTGGGTATTGTTTTGGTCGACGATAGTTGCGACGACTTTGTGTGTGCTCTGTGGAATGATGGGCGTATAAAATAGATTATTAGGAACTTCGACACGTTCATAACCAGGCGGTGTTGTCAGCGAAAACTCGTGCAGTAAATTGTTCGGTGTGCCGTACACTTATATTATACTTGCCAAATACAGTTTATAGTTTATCTGTATCACTTTTACAAAAAATTTGTTAACTGAGTGCAACGATTTAAAGATTTTGCTGGTTTCACAAATTCTCGATTCGATATTTAGCATCAGATCCATTGCATTCTGATTCGTGAAATCGACATTGGCAAAACAAAACATTTCCACATTCAGGGTGTTTTGAGTTTCCACAGAATTTGAAGTTCACTTTAGACAGCAACATTTTCTTAGTGGAATTGGCGATATCCTACAGTTTGTATGCTTCTGTGGGAATGTTGATTTCCTTTATCTCATTGGCTGCACAATACAAGAAAGTGGAATTCGAATTATTTTCTTTGTTTAAAATGGAGTTGTTGTTTGAGAATCCTTCAGTCTTAATGCCCATTGGCCATACAGTTCCAGGGGCGAGTAAAATATCGCTTTTAGCTCGGATGTCTTACAACGAAATATGATCGACAGTGATAAATTGAACATTTCATATATGTTTTTTTTTGTCTCTTGGAAATTAACTCGTATTCACGATCTTTCGACAATGGCTTTTTTCTTCTAATGGAGCAGAAAGTAAAATCACAGGTATTCGCAGTTCCGCATGTTCGACATTTGCTCCATTTCATAATTTTATGTTAACGTCGTTCCACGCAGTTACGATCGTAATTTCGAAAGGAAGATGCAAATTTAAAATCTGTCATATTATTCTGCATGATTCCCATTTTTGTTGTAAGCTACCCAGTGCATGCCCGGCCCTATGTTCGTACCAATATTTGTTATGAGACATTCGTCATGTTTGGGTTTAGGGGGAAAATCGTCTTTGTTTTTGCACATACTACATGTCAAAGTCCACAATCGTTAATGGTTGTTTGGGTAGTGATTTCAATACTTCCTCTTCCTGCCATGATTTTTTTTCTTTCTCAGACTTCCATATCCTTGTTATGGTCGACAAAAGTACAGCTCTTGGCTGTTTTATTACCATGGTGATAGCTTCCATTTTGCGATTGTGACTATGGGTTTTCTCCAGTTGTTAACGTTCTTGAAGGCTTGTTTCACCATATTAACAATATTTGTTACCGCAGATGCTATACTACAAGAGAGTAAGAGAGTGTAAGTTACAAGTATCAAGGCAGGTAGGAATCCTGCATTTTTTTTTCTTTACTCTCCTCTTGGAACCTCGAATTGTTTTTTTCGCTCACATGCCTAACTTCTATTTTGCCTTCATCATGCTGTAAATGACCCAGGCAGCCTTTTTTGCCGAGTCTGGTGACTAGTGCCCAGCATATAACTTGCGTCCTCTGTGCGAGTATCTTTTCTGCGAAATGCATAGTTTCCACATTATTTACTGGAAATAGCCGAGTACAGTATGTTAGTGCCAGTGTCGCCACGTGCCAGTGTTTTGCCCAGCATCACTCCCGACACACAGACCATATATACTGGAATGTGCAGCGCTACTAGAAGATTGTTGATCAGCATGTCGACGATACCGCTACCAGATTTTATCCATTTCCATGAGTAACTACAGACTTCTGAGTAGCGAACTTATATATATAATTATATATATATCGGGTTGTGTGTGTATGCACACTCCGTTTATACATTATTTGTTACAGTTTAATGTAAAAAAAGAAACTTTGTCTTCCCATGTGCACCCCCTAAGAAGATGTTGAAACATGTTACGACACATGACACAGTTAGCTTTTGTTTGATACATTGCGAGAACTGATTTGCAGACCGGATTGTCTTTGAGTCGAAAATGTGTACCTTTTTTCGATATCGCTCCAGCAGATAAAATACCTGACACACATTTTTCAGGCCTTGGATGGTGTCAAATATTTTTCATGAAGCGATAACGAGAAAGTAGTGCTTCCGAGAGCAGCGCTGCCAAACTCCGTGTTTGTAGTCAAAAATATTGCATGCGAGAAGCAAACGCACATTTAATAGTAATATGGCATGTGATAGCACACAAACATGGACTATGTTTACTTGAGTCAGAATTATTCGCGCATGCCTATAACAGTTGCTCTGCGACAGTGTAAATTTCCTCATTCTGTTGGTTATGGAGGATCTCAATTTGTATCACATGTGAATGGTTTCACGGAAGAATGCATCACCAGTCTTCGCAGAGACCTGTCTTTTCTCATAGAAAGTTAAGGAGTATGTAAAATCGAGTAGTGAAATATTTGATGGTCATCGACTAGCCTGCAAAGACAGTCGTAAAAGCACGAATAATCTAACTGAACAGTGTGTAAAAAAATGTAGAGATGTTACTACTTTAATACCCAGCAGAATATAATTATGTCAAAACTGACAAATGGCATTTCCTCTCTAGTCAGAAAAACGGATATTATGAGGCACATCAAGAAGGTATTGGATGCATGCCTCGATATCACAGAAAGAATCGAAAAATCATCTTATATACCTCGCGTGTGAATGTACATAGTCCAGTCTAAGTTCCTGGACTGGCACCACACATGTCGGTAGCCATGCACCACAAAGTCCTCTGTTGGCCACTATGCATGTCGGTCAACTTCGGTATAACTGTTGAAAACACTGCTAAAAGATATTGTCAGGAAGGCCCTGTGTGGATACTCTTGTGGCAATGATTATCTCTTTGGCCGAATAAAATCTACGCCCACATAGTTGTGCTTTTAAGTAGTGCAGAAGGAAGTAATTGTATGGTGTGAGATCAGGTGAGTATTGAGGATGTGGCAAAATTTGTGACTTGTTGCCTTGCCAGTTTCTCTTGGATAATCACAGAGCGATGTGCAGGGACGCTGTCGTGTAGCAACTGCCAATACTTCATATGCCAGAGCTCATGAAGCTTATGGCAAATTACTTCGCGTAGATGGCAAAGGATCTCCACACAACTGGCCTAGTATAATAGTTGCTCCTTGTGGGATAAATTCCACACAAATAATGCCAAGTTAATGAAAGAACAGTTCAAAAATAACATTTGCCATTTGACCATTTTGTTGCGATCTTTTTCAGTAGTGGCAATTATGGCAATTTCCAGGTGGCCGTTTGTCGTTTCAGTTGTCGGTTGTACAGAAAAAGGCCACGTTTTGCCCCCTGTTATGATTAACTTGGGAAAAGCCCCAATCGTCGCTATCAGTACATATCAGGTCACCGAAAATAGTCATGTCATCGTCACGATCTTGGGTCAGGTTGAATAGCTGTGTAAATGCTTTGTAACACGCCACATGTACAGGTCATCCGAATTAATTTTGTGACATTTTCCATGGCTAATCCCTACTGCTGCTGTAAGATCGTCTACAATTTGGGTGTGGTTGGCATATATCAATGTTGCATCTTATTCGATATCGGGTTCAGTTCTACTCGTTTGTGGCTGACCAGTATGCTCATCATCCTCCAAATTTCTCTCCCTTGCACAAAGCATTGCTGCCACTTAAACACAGCACTACGTTTCATGTCGTCGTCTCCATACATGTGTTTCATCATCTGAAATATTTCGATAGTGGATTTGCCTAACATTTGGCAAAACTTTGTAGTTGTCAGTTGCTCAAACTGCGCCAATCGCATCCAACTACCCTTCACAAATTAGGCCATATTTCTACTAACACTGTGCCATATGCACACAACTGCCTGTGGTGCTGCCTATCTGCTGTAGTGCACTAGACACATTATGCGGCCAGTCCACGATAAAAAGCTATGGTTATGGTGCGTGGCTGCCTGTACTCGGGGTGCCAGTCCACCAAATAATTAAATGTGGTAGTATATGTGGGTGTAGGCTTGTGTTCATTCCATTCGATGGATGATGTTGTACCAAACCGACTTGGCGAGTGTGTTGCAGAAGCCATCGAAGTGGTTCGTGGGAAATATTTGCTTGCAAAAGTAACAGACTAGCTTTTGAACACTGTCGAGATGAGGCTTTTGGGACATTCAGAAGCTGTCTCGATGAAATTGGCCATCGTTAACAGAATCCAGTATTACATTGGACACTGTCATTTAATTGCATATTCTGTCTTCATATTCTAAATCGCCTTAGAAATGAGTCAGATAATATGTTACATGGTGTATATATATATATATATATATATATATATATGTTTGTGAGATTTAACACCTAATATAAAATTAATTCCAATAAAACATTTAATAAGTTTTTTTTTTTATTCCACACTAAATACAACTGGTAGATAGCTCCTCAGGTTCATCACATTTGATAGACAAAAATGAGACAGATAATGGAAACAACGAAAAAAATTGAGGGCACATCCACCCACATTCAGGAGCAAGCATTTTTTATTTACTTTTATGGAATGTTGGGCGGTTCTAAGCAAAAAGCAGAAAAATTTTAGGGGAAAAATTCATAACTTTTGATTGGAAAATATATTGTTTTCAGAGAAAAGAGAAAAAATTTCTAACCAGCAAGTGGACGTGTTGTAACTAAAGCCTTTTATGTAAATAATATACTTTTATTATTTTATCTGTAGAAAACAATGTCGTTTTAAGGAAACAAGAATTTACAGATATTTCTTATAAGCCTACTTTCCTCTATATGGGTGCAAACAATTTTTAATGGAGTTCTTAAAAGTTTAGATGGTAGGTAGGCGTTGACGTCTCGTTGAAAGCAATATCATTAGGTTGCGTACACACTAGCCGAGCCGAGCATGTAATGTAAAACATGCTCGCGTAGTTTGTACGGTACCGCGAGCGGCCTACGAGAACACCACGAGTGGCTTGCGAACCGTTCGCAGTGATCCGCTCGCTGTCGGTTTTTCCGACGTACACAAGGGATTTGCTGTTCAAGTTAGGACATGTTCGGATAAGTTGAGACTGTCAATGAGCCATGCGCGAGCATGGACAACTGGACGGAGGAATCTCTGTTGCAGTTCAAAGATATTTATAGAAATTATACTGCTCTGTGGGAATGAGCCACTTACTACTCAGAGCAGTATAAGCAGATTCGAGGCTCCCAGCCATGTCCAGTGGATCAAGTGGATCAGCAGTCATGGCCCCCTTCTCCAACCACCATCTTGCACCTACCCCCTTCTACCATGACTTCCACCTCCCCAAAACCTGCCATGCTCACCTCAGCCTCTCCTCACCCAACTTCCTCTCAATAATAAAAATCAAGAAAAATTGCAAGAAAAAGAAAAATTATTTCTAAAAAACGAGGAATATATAACATTCCCACTCCCCGTTCAACCAATCACCTTAAAGAACACTGGCTGGGAGAAGTGGGTGGGGTAACCCACTTCTCCCAGACACCCCGCACAAAATTCAGGTACATAAAAATATATCCTCCCCCCTCCCTTCCTGCTCCACTAACAAACCAGCCCACTCACCCTCACAATTATAAAAACGGAGAAAAATAGCAAAAAATTTATAATTTCTAAAAAATGTTTTTTTCAAATTTCCAGAAAAAATTAGAAGGCAGCAGATATGTATAAAACAAGTGAATATTAATAAAACATATATTATTACTTAAATATTACATTTCCAAAAACATTTCTTTAAAGACATGCATTTAGTTTTTGTCACTCTTACTTCACCTACTTCATTAATCAACTCTCGTGCAGATGACAGATTACATATCCCCCCCCCAATAGGGAGATCCGCAGACGACTGACATCCCATGTCTTTATTTCATCGGCTATATAATCGGTCAATCTGCCGATCACCTACACCAACTAGTCATTTGCTCTGCACAACCAATTATCCCTTCACCCACACTAAACAATCATATCTGCCTGTTGGCAGCTAGATTGCACATTTTACCTACTTTTTTACTATTTGATACTAGAGTGTGCTGGTCATTAGTGTTTTCAAGTTCTACTACCAGAGTCTCCCCATGTCGTCCATTTCTAAACCTGTAGGTGGCTGAGTCCCCCAAACTTTGAGTGTATATATATATATTAGATGTTCTATCCAAGAAATGATATTTATTTTTAAAAAAATTGGATCAGTCTTATATAAAGTCAGATATTTTCCATAATGGGGTTTTCAAATAAATAAAACACACACAATATTTAATACATATTTTTTATTCGATGACATTTATTAAAAATGACATGAGGAAACACAAAGACACTGAATAAAAGTCTCTATATTTTTATACACATATAGTAATCGTCCTCTTCCACGGCGAGTTCACATCTCGATGTCCGTTTCAGCAACCCAGGAATTGTAGCAGACAGGCAAACCCCACCACTTGAGGTACGCCTTTCCATTACATCGTTTCAGCACTTGCTCGACCAAATACGCATCTGGAAACTTCATCAGCTGGATCTCCTCGGCATAGAAACCGCCTCGGATGAGTAAGCCCTCGGAGCGTAGTTGCACATATGTCGCACACGAAACAGTTCGGGGTTCCAATTTGCTGTGAACACATTTTCGAAGATGCCTTTCTGTTTGGAGATGCGAACCAGGTCACCGATCTTGACTTTAGGCTTGTGTGGGTCCCTCCTTTTCGGAATAGCATACGTAGTCCGAAGCAGAGAGTAGTCCTTGATGTCTTAGGGCTTCATGCGATTGGTAGAATGAATTTTATAACTGTACTCAAGAACGAGTTGTGGCAATAGCTTCAGCCACTTGTAGCTGACATTCGCAGCGAAATTCCTCCATATCTTGTGTTTCAGATTCCCATTGAATCTTTCGACGTTAGATGCTTTGAGATTGTTGTATGTAGAATAATGATTTATGTTATGTTTCTTCATCAGGACCATGAACTTCGCAATGCAGAATTCCTTGCCCTGTTCGGTTTACAGATTAGTCGGGATGTGTCCTACGTGCTTTTATCTACCATGGCCTCGGTGACATCGTATGCATTCTTAGACATGACAGGCCTGGCCCAAGCGAATTTACTATAGGCATTTGTGACTGTCAACATAAAATTGTAGCCCTTGTCACTTTAGCATACGGTATCATCTCGATGGGGTCAGCTTGAAACAAGTCGTTCATCCCGCAAATCATGACTTTTCGGCGATGGTAGTTACGCCTGGAGGCCGAATGCAGATCGTGGGCAATTCCCAACCAACTCATCGTATGTAGCATTTCTCCTTCAGTTCTTGGGCTATGGATATAATCTCATTAGTGTGCGAGTAATTTACAACCCCTCGTAGTAGTTGTAGCCTATCGACGAGTTCGTTCGGGTCGTCCCTAAACACACAGTCGATGTTGTTTTCACTATCTATCTTCTTCAGACCTTCCCTACTTTTCAGGTCATCATCAGTATACTCCCTAGGCTCTTTGTGAAATAAAAGTTTGTAAAGCCCCGGGGTTCCATGTGTCCTGTAATCATCTACTTGGATGATCCCACCTAGTAGAAACTCTATTTCGTCAGCACCAAAGAACCATTTATCACCATACCTGTATTCACTGTACATGGTATAATTATTACAAGAAATGTACGATCATATGTACTGACAAGCCAGAAAGTTGGGTTTGAGGGCTCTCTTCCATACATTTTTTTTGTAGCAAATCTGCATCTGGTTCATCGTCCCGAATGTTGAACAGTAGGTTGAGCAGTAGTGTCGATTTTGGTCTTCACGACTACGGGTGCTCCATGATTCTCCCTGAGTACATCGAGATGGCGATAGATGGACTTAAAATATTTCATCATTTATAATATCGCGCAAAAGTCGGGCTCTCTTGGCGAACAAATACTTCGAGCGAACCGACTCCATTTCCAGTGGTATCAAGCTAGAGCAATGTGCAATACCGCAGACTTGCCAGGTGTAGTGTTTAGTGATGAGTGCCACTTCGTTATGGGGACTCATGATAATCGCCCCAAAGTGTGGAGGGCCCTTGGTGAGCACCACAACTGCAATCTTGATATCGAGTGGCACACTTCCCCCATAACAGGCATTACAGATTAGGGATTTATAGTCTTCTATAGCCGAACCACTCTCGTCGTTTTTTGTGGAACATTGATGGCCCAGAAATATGTAGATGAGATATTTCACCCCTATCTGCCCCCATTTATAGCTGGAATTCCAAGTGTGATATTTCAGCATCATAATGCCCGACAGCACACAGCACAGGTCACCCAGGACTCCCCTTGTCATATCCAAACACTACAATTACCTGCCCACTCCCCTTACATGTCACCAGTCGAATGTGTGGGACCAGTTGAGACGCCAGCTGCCACAATATCCAGGATTTGAAACACACCTTACAGCAATTGTGGGCCCATATGCCTTAAGACATTTGGTGTTTGCTGAACTCATTGCCACACCGTGTTACATCGCGTATCGCAGTGTGAGGGGATTAATTTTCTTTACAGTTTTAATTCAGAACAGTTCTGTTGTGGATCTAGTAGACTCTGCTGATTTGGATTTTGTAATATGTAATTAATTTTTAAATGATTATCTTTGTGGACATCCTGTTGGAACAAAATTATACCAGAATAAAATAACCACATTTTCATTACCTGACGAACGGATAAATCAATTGTGGTTTACTGCAAACTCAATGTCTAAACTATATGGACCTTTAATGAGGAACTAATTTTAGTTTTCTGTATAATTTGTCACCTTCTATTATCTTTATGGCTGACATCTTAGAGTACTTGCATGATTTGTTATATATGAAGTATAAATACCTTAGCCTTGGGTTTTCTCCTGAGTTTCTTGTTAATTTTAAAAGATTCCCTTAATGTAACTTAAATGTTCTTTTTTTGTTTGAATGAGCATCAAATTAAAGGAATTAGTAAATTAAAATAGGACTATCCTGGTGTCGTTACCATGAAAACTGGACATTGTGTCATGTNCAAATTAAAGGAATTAGTAAATTAAAATAGGACTATCCTGGTGTCGTTACCATGAAAACTGGACATTGTGTCATGTGTCATGAATCTGTAGCTTGTAAGAGTATCTTCTCGAAAGGTGAAGAACTTGACAGATATCTTTGCTGACTTAAAGGAGGAAAGATTTGTAGAAAATTTCACATATTCAACTCATAGATTAGCATACGCCATACTCAAGAAAATCTAACATCAATATCGACTTATTTTTAATTCACCGAAAGTCTAACGAGAAACTTTACAGATATCCATATATAAGCTCTATNACATCAATATCGACTTATTTTTAATTCACCGAAAGTCTAACGAGAAACTTTACAGATATCCATATATAAGCTCTATATGAATAAAATCTTATTTCCAAAATTGTTGACAGGAAAAATATTTCAAAACTTATATTTCATATATACATTTCTCCAGTGAAAATTAATTCATAATTCAAGGGGACTCTTCAATCTTGTTACATCATTAGATATGTATCAGTAGACACGCCTCACCATGGGAGCGAATAGAGGATCCCAAGCAATCTCCCATATTTTGTTTCAGGTGTTAAGTTAACATGTTCAAGGTCTTGTCTTCATGTGCATTAGTGATGTGTATATATGCAGTAATACTTTTATAGATCATATCAAACACGCAGAACTTTTTTTCTTTCCTGAGGGAAGCTGTAGTGACAATGAGCTCCAAGAAAATATCCTGGGCTGAGACCCATGTATGGTACTTGGGACTTGTTGCATCAAATGATAATTTGAGGATGTATCCTGTCAAAGTTAAATCAGTCGTTACTTTCTCTCCCCATTAAATATCGAAGGTGATCATCAGTTTTCATTTACGATTGCAAGTTTATTTGCCAGTTTACAAAAAAAAAGCCAAAGTTTTAGACTATTTGACGAGGAAAAATTTGGAATTTGTGTGGTGTCCCGACCAGCAGTATGCTTTCCAGGCACTGGAGTGCATTTTTACTACTTCTCCTGATTTGCACATGCCAAATTCTGTAAATTTATACATGCAGCATATTAATGAGGTCTCTCAGATATCAGGTCAGATGCTTAAGAATATGTCATCCATAAAGGTTTCCTAAGAAAGTGAACAAAGAAAGGAAAGTTTCGGTTGTTTGTACTGCTCGCGTTAAGGCATATTGTACACACATAGTTATTATCACGATTATGGTTTCACCCGTTTATTAATGTTGAAATAATTACATAAGATTAAATAAACTTTTTGGTGGCCACATGTAAGAAGAGACGTGCATTCACAGTCGGCAGACTAAACCAAAGTGCACCAATACCAAGGGAAGTTTAATTAACCAATAAGTAGCCAATTGTATTTGGGAAAGACTTTATCTGGATATTGTTTGCCCTTAGCCCCGGAGTGCCTGAGGGTACACTAACATACTAGTAGCTGTTAACCAGTTAAATAATTTATTTTTATTTCGAAGTATTCATTTAAATTTTACAAGGATTTGTAAGTATATCCCTAGTAATTGTATTACCCTATATTATTGTTTGCTCGTGAAACACAAGCTATTTCCCCTTAATTTTAGTATCTGATTATTGTTTGGTGTGTAGAGTGGTCCATAATTCCCCTTATTACTGGCAGGAAAATTCCCTCTATCCCGTATTTTAGGAATGTTATTATTGCACTTATGAGATTTGTATCCGATACAAAGTGCTGGTAGTCGGAATTCCTCTATAGCATGTATTTTTAAATCATTAACTTTAAACTATACCACAAACTACAGTATAACCCTAAGAAGTTTTCCTTGGACAAGGGTTGTTTAATCCATTCATAAATGCTTGGGCTTTGAAGTTATTTTGTTGGGGGATCATGGACAAAACTACCTACCTGAATAAGTTCAATGAAGTTTCTCAGAGTTCAACTACTAATCNTTTTGTTGGGGGATCATGGACAAAACTACCTACCTGAATAAGTTCAATGAAGTTTCTCAGAGTTCAACTACTAATCAAGCCTATAACTTGAATGGGTTTTATAGAAATTATTTGTTGAGTGCCAGCTTCTCTTCACAGTGCTGTTATGTGCCCTATGTTTTAAATTATTCGTGTTATCTAGTTATCTAGNGTTGAGTGCCAGCTTCTCTTCACAGTGCTGTTATGTGCCCTATGTTTTAAATTATTCGTGTTATCTAGTTATCTAGCTCGTACTATGCAGTGCGGATTGTTTATCATGGGTCAAGTCTATTGTAGTATATGTGAAAGGATGTTAATATGTTCATATAAATGTATATCTTCGTTAAGAATTTTTAAGTAATTTGAGTATATGGAAGAATTGCCCACAACTGTTTATACCTATATTCTTGGTGTGTGTATGAGTGTATATGTATATAGTGAAAAATGTTGCTAAATGAGAATTGTTATTATTTATAAAGGTAATATATTGTTTAAAAAAGTTATATGTGTTTTGGAACTTTTTTTCCAAGAGATTTTATTTCTTACGTACAATACTAAGGTTTGAAAAATAGTATAGTAAGGCATTATGGTGGCTAGCATCCGCCAGATTGATAATTTCGTGGTGTCAGCCATTCGTAGTCACCCGTAGTGTCAAGGCGAATCCAATGATACCTAATTTGTTGAAATCTGTCAAGCAATTTGTGCTCTAGAGTGAAAGTAATGAACATCGATACGTACAGACACCCGAAAAACATTACCCTCTTTTTGGCTTCGCCATAGTCGGGTAAAAATACAGACACTGGCTGAGAAGCATAAAAAACACATTGCCTTCAAACCAGCTGAGTGAAAATATTGCAATTACTCCGCAATTGTGGGTATTTCCCATTGAGAAATTGCCACAAAATACTCTGTTTTCCAACACGAAACCAAGCTCTGGAATACTCATCCTCTTGTACTACCGGACAAACAATTTCATGGAAAGCACATAACAAAACGCATAATTTATTTTTCCCATTAGTGTTCCTTTTTCTGTGCAATTTAAAAATATATATTAGTAATACTATACATATATTTTAATATTATAATCATATAATTTACCATGTTCTGCAGTGGAACTGGCCTAGTAAGCGAGGGAAACACATGTTCTTTTATGGTTACCTTATTAGCTGACAAAATATATTTATTTTGTTCAGAGATATATTTAACAGTTAGCTCTTGTAATTATATATATATATGTTTTAATTTTGTAACATAATGCTATGTGAAGTTACAAGTTGTTAAACTCGGTAGGTCCATCTATTAGGCAATTATAATTTTTCAGTATTCATGGCTTTTGGATTTCAGTCACATCGAAGTCGAGTAGCTAAACATTCTGGCACAAACGTCGGAATACACTGCGACTCCGTCGCGGATGAAGCCCTAAGGTGAATAACACCCAGACAATGAACGCGAAAGCATGTAAACNGCCCTAAGGTGAATAACACCCAGACAATGAACGCGAAAGCATGTAAACTTTATTAATATAAATTTGTATAGACAATTGTTTTTATTTATGTGATATTAAATTGAATGAAGACGTCAATGTACACAATTATATATGGTACATCAAAGCATATTGTAAGACTTCTTACCCGTGNTTAAATTGAATGAAGACGTCAATGTACACAATTATATATGGTACATCAAAGCATATTGTAAGACTTCTTACCCGTGTGCACTTGGGATTTGTATACTCCGAAAAAAAAATCAGTTTCACATCTTATCGAACGAATAAGAATTATTTAGCTAACTAATGTGAATATAGGCAATTTGGTAGCATGAAACACATTAAATATCAAGATTACATAACACACTAAGCATAATGGTAGCAGCTAATTTTTACAATATTGCAGGCCTCCATAGATCAAGTGGCTAGAACACTCCACGAAGACTATAGAGTTTAGATTTTCCGATAGCTGTGGGAATCATGGCGGACGTTACCAAGGACCAGTGGGTTCTCATGGGGCCCTCCCATTTCTCCTTCCATTGCATTCCATCATCATTCGTTTCTCATCTCATCGCTTTTTATTCATCTATATATACTTGAGTTTGACAAGATGTTAAGACCTAGAAAACTCACATATTTACTTTTTATTAATTGAACAACTCCCTTATAAATCTTCTCTAGTTTCAACAATTGTACACTAGCATTACTGAAAAAAGCAACACCAAGAATGATATATATGTTTGAAATGGACATTATACCACAACTTAGGTATATGACAATACACAAGTTATAAGGATTAGAGAACTCTACATAATATTTGTCCTTGATAATTCAGAATGGTGTGAAGCCCCCTCGTACTGTAATCAGAGCACCTAAACGTCGTGGCATGGAATCAAACTGGACCTGGACATGTTCCTGGGGAATTTCCTTCCACATGGTTTGTATGAGAGTTCACAAAGCATCAACTGTGGTTGCTAGAGGTCCGTGACGAACAAGTCGGCGACCAACCATGTCGCAGACATGTTCGATGGGCCACATGTCAGGCGAACGTGCATGTCAGGGAAGCAATGTGGCCGTCGTCCATTGAAGAAGGCTTGCACATTCCTCGCCACATGTGGCCGGGCATTGTCCTACTGAAATGTGGCATGTCATATCGCCTGAAGGAGACGCAGTACCTCGGGCTCTATGACCTTCGTGATGTAGTTGCTGCTGTTCAGATTGTCTTCAAAACATTGGAGTCTTGATCGCATGTGTTATTCAATGGCGACCCTAACAATCAAATCACACTTGGCCTTTATCCACTATGCTGCTCCGAATTGTGGTCACCACGGTACCGTCTAAAACATATGCGGCCATCACTGTAGGACAGGTTGAAGAGGGACTCCTTTGAAAAAACTACATTTTGCCACTCATCACGCCAGCAACGGCGTTAACGTGTCCATTATAGTCTGAGAAATTTGTAGTTTCTGGACAATAGAAGCCGAGGCAATAACATGCGTGCCACCAGTTCAGCCCGCACAGATGGCGTCGAACCATCGACGTAAACAGATCCACACCTGTTGTAGTGCTTCCGTATCGTGCCAACACTGTGGACGAGGCTGTACGGTACGTTATGGCTATGCAGACAAGATAGTGGTCGTCCCGTGCTGTGGTCACATTGCGTGGTCCAGTACCTGCTCGTCGCTGCGTACAACCCTCTTCTACCCACTGGTGCCACACACATATCACTGTCGTAACAGCATGCCCTGTACGAGCCGAAATATCACGGTATGACAAACACATTTCCCAGAGACTCATAATTCTGCCCTGTTCGAACTCACTCACATGCTGATATGGCGCCTCTTGACGTCGACGAGGCATAATGGCACTTGCTTTCACTTCGTTTGATGGCTCTTCACTGACTGAGCTTGGCAAAACATTGACCTTTCCAGCTACACAAGAGGGGCTGCTGCTGGGGCTACATGTGCGCCATCTCTCTGCAATCGTAATCACTTATTGCTAGGGACACGAACATTTCGTGTTTTAAACGAGCTGTAAGCTAGACTTATTGCCCTATGTATTTTCGAGCCTTAGTTTTCTGTTAATTGGTTTCTGCCCTAGTGTAAAGCCAGTTCTACCTCAGACTAGGTGGCACGGGATTCTATGCTTGTTCCAGTGTATGTCGATTATTGTCTCAGAGTTAACCTGGACGTGTCTAATAAACTGTCATCCAATTGAAAGCAAAACAGAAATGTACATATGTTCGAAGTCTAGCTTGTCCTAAAATGAATTCGCGAAATTTTCCTGTCCCTACTTATTGCTAGTACACTTTTCTACACATTCCCCCAGTTTGGATTTATTCGGGCCAATCTTTCTGGGTGTTGCAATTTTTACAAACAATGGTGTCGTTTGCTTTGCATTCACTCTTAAAGAATAGTGTGTAAATGCTTGCAGTCATAGGAAAACACATAGCCAAACTTAGCTTGGCTATTTACGTATATAGTATTCACTTTGTGACATTTTNCTTGCAGTCATAGGAAAACACATAGCCAAACTTAGCTTGGCTATTTACGTATATAGTATTCACTTTGTGACATTTGCTTTCCTATACTTCACTGGGTCCTGGTTTTCTGCGAGACATGAACATCAAAGTTGTCATCTGAGTGATTAATTAAATATTTTCACTGATTCATTACGATGTGATATTATGATTGTCTCGAAGCTGAAAGTCGGTTCGCTATTATTCATCACTCTATTATCTATGCCCTGACGACGTGCGATNTCTTTCCTATACTTCACTGGGTCCTGGTTTTCTGCGAGACATGAACATCAAAGTTGTCATCTGAGTGATTAATTAAATATTTTCACTGATTCATTACGATGTGATATTATAAATCAAACATACCGGTTTTTCATTATGATTGTCTCGAAGCTGAAAGTCGGTTCGCTATTATTCATCACTCTATTATCTATGCCCTGACGACGTGCGATCTGGTCCGCTTCATTGCCCTGAAACTCTACCTATCAGGCGAATCTTTCGGGTGCGAGAATCAGAAGAAAAAATACGCTGACTCCGCGATCTCGTTATTCATCCCCGGCCTCTCATGGCACCTATGAACCAGTGATGATCTGAATTAACAAAAAAATAAGAAGGTCCTTGTGCCCTCGTGAGATGCCCCCAGACTTGCAGGGACTTTCTCAGGCAGAATTCCTAAGACTGGGGCTCCAAAATGCGGCAGAATATCCTAGGCAAGCAGACACACCCAGTACAAACAATAGCAAACATAAGCCAAGCAGACACACCCAGTACAAACAATAGAGAAGATACTTGTCACTTTCGGGTGACCCTTTTATTGCACCTAAACAATTTAAGACCGTCTGCTATGCCGCGCACGCAACTCCACTACAGCAACACACATGGCATGCACGAGAGCCAAACGCGCTCGTGCAAGNCATACTTGTCACTTTCGGGTGACCCTTTTATTGCACCTAAACAATTTAAGAACGTCTGCTATGCCGCGCACGCAACTCCACTACAGCAACACACATGGCATGCACGAGAGCCAAACGCGCTCGTGCAAGAGCAAGTTAGTGCAATGCAGTGCGAACGTGAGCAGAGTAGTGTCACCATCACCCCTTCTCGGCCTGGTAGCATCACCGTCCGAAGGGAGGTAGTAAGGAGGATTTTGTGGAGAAATGCAGGACAAAACCAAAGTTAAATCTATATATATAAATGTTGTGTCCGTTTGTTCGGACGCGTATATCTCCCGAAAAAAATCAACCAATTTTCATTCTGTTTTTTTATAATCATTCCTTTCGTTCTCACGAGTGTTTATACACCTTTCTTTTTATATCTGCATTACCTGCAAAGGTACTAAAATCTCACTTGCAACCAGGCAGTGGTTGAGGAAGGTAGTCTCCCTCTTCTGACCTAGCCTTGCTACCCTTCAGGTAGCTCGGTCAGCTACCACTGTCTTAGGCGTTTAGGCACACGATGGCGAATACAGGTAAGAAACAACATAGGGCAGGGGGGATTTCTGTCCCACCTCACTCAGACAACACAGACACAATTCGCGACTCACAATGGCTCACCGATAATAGGCGACACACAGCACCAATGGGGAGGCAGACACAATCTCCGGTTGCTATTCCAGTAAAGAATAACTTCAAACCACTTAGAGAGGAAGAATGTTCAGATTCTTCCTACTCAGAATACAGTAGCAACGAAAGTTCAAACCCAGATAATACAGTTAAAGAAAAACACGCGATAATAAACCCAAAACTTGCTAATCCGGTGTACATCCCTGACACCAAGAAACTCGAATATATATATATCTTAATTGGAAACAAGCTTAACATATTAGGAAACCCATACTTACAAAAAAAACAACACTTAAAGATATCTGTAATTAGGGGGAAACACTTTGCTTTCTGTAAGTTCCTGCGACTCTACAACATACCTTTTTATACACACGGTAAGAAAAACGACAAACCAAACAAAATAGTCATTAAAGGAATACCACACGACACATCCATACGAGACTTATACAAAGAGTTTCGAGATTATGGTTTTACAACGAATAATAGCTGGAAGTTTAGAACATCAGCAGAGAGAGACATCTGCAGTCTTTGGGGCTGTGGTGGAGCAACACGATGAGTTTGATGTAATGAAAATACCTACATTACACAACACCTCATTTCATATAGAACTGTACAAACAACGCGCCGAAGATGTGGTGCAGTGCATGCAGTGTTGTGCACATGGCCACACTAAGAAATACTGTACATTGGAACAAATCTGCACTTTGTTTACGGAATCGCACACAAAGACAGAATGCACACTAAAAGACCAAAACAAAGCAAAATGGGAATGCACATTTAGCAAAAAAACAGGACACTCGGCTGTGTGGAAACAGTTTGAAGTAATTCACAAGCATATAGAGGCACACAGACAAAGGATGGCACCAAAACCTGCCAAATAATCACGAGAAATTACACAGGAAAACAGGCGAACAAATGATCAGTCGAGGGCTGGATTCCCTCAACTCCACAACCCATACAATGAACAAGCATCCACACAGCCACAGGGGGAAAACTCATAGCAAAATAGGAGAAGGGATAACACAACAGAAAATACGGCCATGCTGGCAGATATGCACGAAATGGCCGCTTTTCTGCAAGAAACACACTTTTTAACCTTAATGGATCATTTTAGGCCCATTATCATACAGGCGAAAGCCATGAAAACACTACAGGAGAAGCAGATGTCTCTTCTCACAGCACTCACCACTCTACCTAATTAAACAAACATTTTCGGACAACATTAACCACAATTAATTTATTAACTAATTTATTAAATAATGGAAATCCACTACATACACCTTCTCCTTTCGGAACTCCTTGATTGGTCAGGGACGAGGAGTAATACAACCAATCAAAGCGCTTTAGTCTCGGAGAACGCTGGTTGGTCCGGGACGAAGAGCGACACATTTCTATAAAAACACAGGGTTTTGGCCACATCACAGCAGTCGTCCGCAAACAGCGAAACAGACAAAACCCCAGATACACCTTACACCACATAAAGGGCGCCCTGCCCAGGCTGGTTATGTGGGAACTCGTGACAGGTGGGACATAGCGCCAACCACCACTCGTTTTCCAGGTCGAGAGACGAGGTAGGGGTCGGAAGGCTAACTAAGTTAAATTAAATTAATTATATATAATAATAAACAAACACTTTAGAATAAAAAAAACGCGTAATTAAAAAAACATTTATGTATATATATAATTTTTTATATGTGTCATTTTGAAATTAATAACCTATAATGACGCACCGACTTGATAGTTTGTTGCAGGTTGTGAAGAAGACTACTTGGGAAAGAGGGGTTTTACTGTTGCTAGATTCAGAGTCTGGTACCAGGGGCCCCTCCAACTCTAAATTATTAACAAGTGTTATTTTATTATCCAATTGTCACAAAAGCTGAAACGATGAAGCGTACCCCTAGGGAGACCTGTATAGGACACCTCGGAAGACTAGGGACTCACCGACACACTACATGCGAAATTAATTGGCACACTTGCAAACAACAGTTCAACATGCTAGACATACATCACAACACAACATTCACTCCAGCCGGGAGTCTGGAGGGGAGCTTCACTCCCCCGCCGAACACACGGAAACGTAAATTGACTTATAATACGAAACACCAATAACTCGCCTAAATACGGGCCCGGTGCCCAACCCTCACATATACACTGCTCCCGCCGCCGACCCAGTGATTATTTCAGAAAGTGTCTGGTTGCATTTGTTTTAAAAACATCCAGTGAGTTATGGGAGCCTCTAGGCTTCCGGTATCACAACACTAAAAGCCATTCAGAGGCATATGAGGATTCAGCGGCGGCGGTACTAAAATCTGCAATTTCCCACTCCGATTATGTATGACATGTTATGCCCCAAGTCTTTATATAGATATAGTTGGCTACCCTTTGTGAACAATTTGGGATAAGGCCTATGAAATTCAATATGTAAGCAACATTTTTTATCTCAAGTATTTACATATGGCATTTTAAGCCTTATGTCATTGTATAAGCATAGTTGGACATAATTTTCAAAAAATTCAGCTTAAGTCCATGAAATCCAGTATGTTGACATTACTAAAAACCCCGAGAATGTAGGTTCGACACGGTAAGCCATTTGCCATTTAAAGGCACAGTTGTCTTTAATTTATGAACTAGTAGAATTACTACAATTAAATCTGGTATGTAGACATAACGTATGACCCCAAAAATTGTTTGTATGTCACACTATTCTATAAGCCCTCGCAAAAGCGTAGTTTCCCACCATTAATGATCCAGTTAAATTTTAGCCATCAAATTCATGTCAGGTGTCAGAAAAGGCTGACGATGCACTAATCCCTCAAGTCCTCTTAAAAGCATAATTGTAATACATTCTGCAATAATTGGAGATATACACGAAATGCCAATTGTAGGTAAAAAATACTCGTCACCCCAAACAGGCTTACAAAATTGATCAGTCCCTTAGCATTTTTATAAGCATAGTTGGTGGTTATTTCTAAACAATCGTCGATAGAATCACCAAATTTAGTACACGATAACAAATAAGACACTTTGTCATGTTAGTTGCTAACCCATTTCATAATCACAGAAAGGAGGCAACCTAAACCCTCATGAGGATTCTATGCTATGTCCTAAGATCTCTTATAAGCGCAGTCATCATTATTTGCGAACCACTGGACATAACACCAAATTCAGATCGTAGGTTATACTTGTACTTCCC
>NQII01000017.1:475215-570637 GCA_002778355.1 Clitarchus hookeri
CTCTCTCTGCCCGGAGCCAGAGCGCACCAATTTAATGAATTATGCTCCAATACCTTTTAAATACAAGTTGTCTGCCATTTTGGAATCATTGGGCGTAGTACAATCAAATTAATAATTAATATCGCAAGTATTATTGCTGACCTTATAATAATCATCCACAAAATCCATGATAGCTCAAGCGCACCTCAGACATAACAAGCAAACAAAGTTTCCACACTTACCATAAAAAACTATAACAAAACATATCTGCCACTCATACATTCTGCCATAACTATATTATCAACCATCACCAGTCAACCACCCTACCACCCAGGCAGTGTTGTAGTCCCAAATTTTAATTTTAGCGGAGCTCTAATTTTTTTGTACCTCTGGGTGGGGGGAGTGGGTCGAAAAGGGAGAGAGAGTTTGAAAGCAAAGAAAAGTTAGAAACAAACAACAAACAATAGTTGCATTAGGGGCCTACAGTATATAGCAAAACAATAACCTTGCCACATGGCACTATACAAAACATTTGCTATCGACAGTATTTATAATAAACTAGCTTACCCGGCCACGCGTTGCTGTGTCATAAAATATTTTGGTTCTATTCATTTGTGTGAAATTAATTGAAATAAGTATATGTATTTTCAAAATCTTTATTATCGAAGTACTTTTTCGTATACAGTGTTTTTAGTTTTACTATCTTCAGCGCATGTGAATAAATTGGATGGTTCAAACAGCTGAAATGTTCAAACAGACAGCTGTCAACAAAGGCGCTTCCTGACGCGAAAGCATGTTAAAAATGAGTTTTAGCATATTTTAGTACCTTTGCAGGTAATACATATAAAAAAGAAAAGTTTACAAACACTCATGGGAACGAAAGGAAGGTTTATAAAAAAACAGAATGAAAATTGGTGAATTTTTTATGAAGTTATACACACACACACACACACACTAATATTAACACTTTTGTAAAAAAAAAAAAAATAGAAGCAAACAGTGCACATTGGTTACATTATAGGGCCTAGAATATATTTACAAACCACATGACACATGACATTTAACAAAAGGTCTGCATTCGACACTATTAATAATAAACTATCATAAACATTTATTTCAGTATCTTGGTGTCACCCTTTTGCTGTGCGAATTCTGGTAAAATTTGCTGAATGGTGTTATCTCAACCACATTGAAACGGAAGGCTCAGGGGCCCAGTATTTGAGGGATGGTCCATGCAATTTAATGAACATTAGTGAAGATACATGTGGTAATCAAAAGTCTGTTCCTAGTAAGGGATACAATGATATTCATTCAACTAAACCCCCGTTCGCTTTCAGTTGAACTGCATGCTATCAGTTTTGTGCAATTCATTAACTCATTTAGTTCTTTAGGGACACGGTGGATGTTGCCGAAATAGTCCAGGTAGGACTTTTTTTATTTTTGATATGTTAAGTTGGAATCTTGTACAAAGATTATGTACCTCCTCCTCATCACACCCTACAGTCAAGAACTTTACTTTGATTCAAGATCATTTTATACACAATGCTCTTTATATCAGACTGAGATTATGCTGANCAATGCTCTTTATATCAGACTGAGATTATGCTGACCTAGACACATGGCTGGCTAGATACGGTGGTAAACATCTTCTTTTTCAGGTTATTTGCTAGACTAGACATTAGTTTTGCTGGTTAGTGGAAGTCATTCTCGTGTTATTGGGTGNCTTCTTTTTCAGGTTATTTGCTAGACTAGACATTAGTTTTGCTGGTTAGTGGAAGTCATTCTCGTGTTATTGGGTGATGGTATGGGACAAAACAGTCAAATCTTGATCGCAATTCGGGCCTCTAAAATTCGAGTGCCAGACTTATTTTTGAGAGATATAAAGTAGAGGATGCATCGCTCAATTAGTTGGTCTGCAAACACTATATAAGCATTTATTTATTGTAGGTTTTCAGAAAGAATAGCTAGTTCTGCTGAAATGTCGTACATTAAAAGTCAGAATTTATTGGATGAATATCGCTTCAATAATCTATTTTACATGCTTCGTTCAGTGAAAGATCTACTCATACCTTTTTGGCTTTTGGTAATGGCTGAATAAAGAGCTGTATCCAAACCACACCGATAAAATTGATCGGAACGAACTGGCCACCCACCTGGCTGTCAAAATACGGCCTAATTTTATTCATTGCTTGGTCGAGCTCTGCAGAGTACTCAGATAATTCGTGTAGATTCATTTAAGACCTGCCGTACACAGTGTGCAATTTATCCATAAATATGTGCAAATGATTCAACATAATAGGCTAATGCTAACTTCAGTCGGTAATTCATGCAATGCCAAATTATTATATTTGGACACTGAGATTAAAATATCCTACCAAATGTTGTTTGAGGTATTCAATATCAAATCCGTGTTTATTAATACAGTATAACAAACTCTGAAAAAATGTTTTAGATTTTTGAACAGAAAGTTCGAAAATATCTAAAAATTAATATGTTGGTCATTTTACATCTCAGATTAACTATTAACATAGAGTTCGAACTTAGGCTGGTCTNTATCTAAAAATTAATATGTTGGTCATTTTACATCTCAGATTAACTATTAACATAGAGTTCGAACTTAGGCTGGTCTACTCATCAATTATAGTTTATATTTTCCCAGATACGCCTTTATTTGTCAAATAATCCGTTCGTTCATTTATTTTGAGACATGTTCTATTATTTCAACAGCACGATATCAAAAATGTAAACCNTATCTAAAAATTAATATGTTGGTCATTTTACATCTCAGATTAACTATTAACATAGAGTTCGAACTTAGGCTGGTCGACTCATCAATTATAGTTTATATTTTCCCAGATACGCCTTTATTAGTCAAATAATCCGTTCGTTCATTTATTTTGAGACATGTTCTATTATTTCAACAGCACGATATCAAAAATGTAAACCAACACAAATGTCTANTTTGAGACATGTTCTATTATTTCAACAGCACGATATCAAAAATGTAAACCAACACAAATGTCTACCCCATTTAACTTCTGAAGGCCAATCAAACTAAGGTCGGTCATTTTTTGCAGTGTAATAAGCTGATCTAAATATCGCTTTTTTTGGTTCAGCTGAGCTTCACTCACTGATACACAAACATTTTCAATTGATTGTTTTTATTTGTTTCAAAAATTTTCTGTTCTTTAATGTAAGCAATGAATTTCTGGGTTCAATTTTTTTTTTAGTAATTTCTACTGATATGATTTATTCTATCCGTAATAATTCATACATATGAACGCCATTTATTAGCAAGAGGAATCAGTTCTTTCTTGAATGCACCTTATTGAGTTACTTCAGAACATACTTTGCAGACCTAGCTTGCCTTGCTTGCAATCGATCCATGGGGAAACTTTTTTTTTTCTTGACCACAGTTCTTCATTCCAAACATCTGGCCAGTGTTGCAGTCCCACACTTTCAACATTTATTGCAGTCATACTGGAACTCTCTTCATATTTAATAAGGGCTTCCTCGTCTCTAGGCGAATCATTGGGTTCACCAAACAGAACTAAGGTGCCTGAGATAAACTTACCAACATCAAGAGTGGAGATTGTTGAAGCACCAGTGCCACTATTACCTGCAACGACGCGAGAAAATAAAGAGATTAACGTTTTTTGTTACAGTTTTTTACATAATTACTCTAGAACAATACCTAAAAAGTACAGTTAAAAAAAAAACTATATTTTCCTCATGCTGGAGGTAGTAAATTAACTGTATGAAAATATTCACTGATTTTTCTTCACAAGTAACATGGTCACCAAAAACTACAAAACCCAGAAAATAACACAGTCTACAAATGCGCGCAAACTAACGGAACAGAAAACGAAACTGAACTAGAAATGTAGCCAGCTGGCGCATGCGTGGTGTTTAGTTTGGCAGCTGCCCTGCTCCTAACTCCACCCTGTAAGTACCAGAGTTGAGAGTGCTCTAGCGGCCTCTCTGTAAGGTTTCAAGTTTACCTCCTTTGCGCGCATTCTCTCCCTGGTGTCTTCTTGCAACTGGTAATGGAGCTTATTTACCTGCAGCTAGTATGCGTGATTCAGGCACGAAATTAGGGGAGCGATAAATAAGACACTGACACGCGCACATCAACATCCATATGTAAAGAAAGAAAAAATTCTTTCATTTTTTAAACACAAATACAGTGCGGAGTTCTCGCTCCTGCTTCAAAAGCATTGGCGAAACGTCGCTCTGTCAACATCCCTGAAACCAGGCCATCATTACCATAAAACGAAAATACCTGTCAACTGTGACATCAATTATACTGACACAAGATAATTATACAAGATGAAAGCAACCCAACATACGAACCATATTACCGAATATACCAACAAGACCACATTGACAACCAAACCATCTAATCACACACCTATATAGAATACAAAGTTGACTTCTCATGGGATCGACTCCTCACAGTACTGAATTCACATTGGGATTATCCCACACAGGGTCGTCTCCATACGAGGCTGACTCGATCCACAATGGGCTGACTTCATATGAAGTATTTTCTTATGCTTGTTTACATCATGCATTGAATGTGGAGTGTGCAGAGCATGAGGCGATTATAATAATATAGAACTAATGCTGCAAATTTTTTATGTTGCTGTTTTTCTGCCCCGCCTGTTTTAGATACATAAAATCAACTGGCAGCAGTGAAAAGCATCGAAAAAATATTTCTCTCACCAAGGTATCACAGTGAAAATTATGTCCATCTTTTCTACTGCTCAGATATTTTGGTCAGCTTTTGTGACATTTAGGAAGCATGCAGTAGTATACAAAGAAACTGAGTTCGAATGCCTTCCAAAACAATTTCTTATTGTGCATTCGCATCACGAAATACAATCGGTTTACAAACACCTACCTGCTTATACGCAACAGGACGAAGAGATTCTTGACTTTTTCCAATGCCTAGAGTACTTTCAAGGATGTACTGCTGTAACAGATACAATATTCTAGAAGCTGGTGTAGAGTAGGTCGGGAAGGTGCTGCAGCAACAATGAAAACCGACAAGTTAATGATATAACTAAAGAACATAATTTCTTCTACATTAGTGCAAATAATTTTAATGAAGTAGTTAAAATCTTAAATGGGAGGTACGCTTTGACATTTCGCTTAAGCAATATTATTAGAGACGAAAAAAGAAACACGCAACAGTAGTGAGACAATTACAAATACAAAAATGCCTTACCCGGAACACAAACACAGAAAACCCTGTACGATAAGCTAGCATGAACCAACTGTATTATACAGAAGTAGGATTCAGAGTATCAACTTCGGATGTTATCAGCCTAATATTTTGAATGATAGGGCTTATAAAATTGAGGTATTTACAGGGCCATAATTTTAAAAATATGTTTATGAACCACTTACAACGTGTAATTTTACATGGCATATCATTGCTACCTGTATTGAAAAATTTAGCTTAAATCGGTTGATTGAATCCAGAGATATGGTATAAGACTTAATTTTATGATTTTGTGCTATCGTAAAATTTGCATAAAAAGAGGTTTTGTATACGATGTTTCTAACAGGCAGTGTCAGTTACAAAGTTTGGTTTAATTTGGTTAAAATTTTAATATATATGAAAATTATATAAATAATTTGTGGGGCCGCCATTTAAATTTTTTTATCTGGTTCCACTTAAAACATGTAAATTTGGATGGCCTTCTGCAGTAATTTTAGTGTGCGAAATTTGGTGGAGATTAATTGAATGGTTCTGGAAATATATAAAAGTGTCACATTTTCTCACCTGGCACAATTTTGACAAAAGACCAGCAGAAGAGGATCTCTGTACTCATAATCAATGTTTCTAATGAATACTGGTATTGTACTAACTGTGGTTGAATTTTATTTAATTGTTTAATATATAAAACATACTGACCTAAAATATATATTATCACAATTTAAAAAACTACCTGCTCTACATAAAACATGCATATTTATATAACCTACCAGAGCACTACTTATGTGAAAAATTTGGTGTGAATACTTTTCATTTGACGATCTTTAAAAAAGGCGGTANATTATCACAATTTAAAAAACTACCTGCTCTACATAAAACATGCATATTTAACCTACCAGAGCACTACTTATGTGAAAAATTTGGTGTGAATACTTTTCATTTGACGATCTTTAAAAAAGGCGGTNTAACCTACCAGAGCACTACTTATGTGAAAAATTTGGTGTGAATACTTTTCATTTGACGATCTTTAAAAAAGGCGGTAAAAAAGGTAATATATTAGCACATTCAATAATTGTCAGCACATAAATTCTGGTGGACATGGCATACAAAATGAAAATGATTTCATGGCTGCTATTTTGAAAATATTTTACTACCCTCTTAAGTCTTATATATTTAGATAGAATATAAAAGTATACATTGTAACATAAATTAAGTGGGAATTATATACTGTTATTGTTTCCCGATATAGTGCTTAAAAGTTTAATTTTTCGTGTAGTGAACTTTTCCAAAATCGGGGAAGAAAAGAGTTTATTTATTAGCTCGTTTAATCCTTGCATCGATACGACCAGTAAACCAAGTTAAGATATAACTGGTTACTAAGTTTTGTAGATATTGCATACTAAGCTAAAATGATTATTTAGCCCTTATTCTGATAAAAATAAGTGTTTGGCCCACTTAAAACAGATAAATTTATAAGGTCAACCATAGCACTAATTCTTTGCCAAATTTGGTAGTGATCGGTATTTGTTTCCCGAGGTGTACCATTAATATTAATAGTATAGTAATGTTGCAAAATATTACAAAATAGGCCAAAGTACCTTTTTGATAGCATGAATAATGTTTGTAATATATACCTTCATTATATTAATGTTTGGTAGAAATTAGCCGAACGATATGGCAAATTTACCAAATAAACCTGAAATGTGTATAGCCGTTATTTTGAAAATAAGTGCATTATTAATTTAGATTACATATGTTATCATGGCCTACCATAGTACTACTTACATGCCTAGGTTGGAAAGAATTTGTTGAGTTTTTTTCGAGAAATAAAGTAAAAGTTTTATAATTCATTAAGTGCTATTTTGCAAAATGGCATACCAACAGCAATATTATCCCCTTGATTAAATGCCTATATGATGCACTGTTAACATATTATTATAGTTGTTGTTAAACCAGGATTATCAATTGCTTCAGTTATTTGTCCATGTTTTGAAATTTGAACCCTAGAAAATTTAAATGGAAAGAGATATGAAGTTACATCAATATTTTCATTTTCTCCATAATAACTAACACTGTCTCTTTTTTGTAATATAAATTGTTCATAAACATATGCATCAATTGAAAAAAAACTTATTAACAATATATATAAACTCAATTCTATTATTTAAAATATTTCAATTATTTTTAGTTTCATCTGTTGGAGGAAATGTTTGCCTCTAAAAACATTCAATAGTTTTAAAACTCATTCATATAAGAGGGCAAATCAATAAATAAGTTACACTTCCACGTTATGGCCATGTATGAATTCACCTATACATAGGCAACACGGCTATGACAACATACAATGTAAGATCACTTTTCCACATAGTCCCCAAGAGACTANTCACCTATACATAGGCAACACGGCTATGACAACATACAATGTAAGATCACTTTTCCACATAGTCCCCAAGAGACTATAAACATTTCTCGGAACGGTCAACCAACTTTTCGATTCCGGATGCGTAGACATCTCCTCCAGCGCTATGTAACCACACGGAGACAGCTGCTTTCACCTCCTCATCGTTGAACCGGTTGCGTACAGCAATTAAATAGAAGCGCCGGGGAAAATTGAGCGCCGGTGTGATTTTGTTGCACGATAACGCAACACCTCACACGGTCCGCCAAACGTCCGAACTGCTGCATCGATTCAAGTGGAAGGTATAGCAACATCCTCCATACAGTCCAAATTTAGCTCCATGCGATTTCCATGTTTTCGGTAATCTGAAAAAGGATCTCGGTGGACGACGATTCCGAAACGTTGGTTGACCGTTCCGAGAAATGTTTACAGTCTCTTGGGGACTATGTGGAAATGTGAACTTACATTGTATGTTGTCATAGCCATGTTGCCTATGTAAAGGTGGTTTCATACATGGCCATAACGTGGAAGTGTAACTTATTTATTGATTTGCCCTCGTAGTAAAAATAATATTTTATATCTAAAAAAGATTAAAAAACAAATATCTAGAATTAAATAACTTATTTAAAAATTAAGAAATTAAAAAAACAGATAAGATCAAATACGAAAAAAATTTAAATAAAGAATTTCCTTAAATTAACTATAATAAAAAAAATATTGGTAATGAATTTGAAGAAGTATGTGAAGAAATTAAAAATTTCATTGCAAATTTAGTTTCTGTTGCAGTTAAAATTTTAAACTATCCACCAACACTAAGGAAACTTCATTAAAAAAAAAATTATTTAATGATGACCAATAAGATTATTTATCTGGAATCGAGCCACTAACAATTAATAATGGTAAATATATTACTCAAAACATGAATATTTTTAATGATAAATTTGTTGTAAGAGGCATTAACAAAATTATTATATTGTTGATACACAACCTAAAATAAATTATTATAAATTATTTGTTAAAAATAAAGTTTACGAATTAGCAAATTGACTCTAATTTGTTAAGAAAAATTAAACACAAAGAAATTGAAAATAATTATACTAATGAAGACTATGGTAATTATACACAAAAAGCTTTACAAACCAATTTTTATATAGCAATTATAATCCAAATAAGAAATTAATTCAAATAAAAGTTGTAAATATAATATTACTATACCAATCTATAAAAAATATATGAAAAACCATAATCTTGGTCAGAACCAAATACACCAGGATAATTATGTTTACTAATATCACCAAAATCTGGCGAAGGAATTTAAAAATATAGTAATTTACCAAAAGAATATATATGGATAACTAATGTTTAAAAATTAATTAATAGATTATGAGTTATTCACTGAGAAGGAGATGCTGGAAATAAAAATTGTGATAATGAAAAAGTTAATATAATTAATATGTTAAATAATATTTTTTATGATTTTGTTGTTAATAATTTTAAAGGAATTCCATATTTATTAAGAGTTTTAAATTTTACTCATTATTTTTGGAATTCTGAACATCTTGGAAAATAAATAATAAATTGGGCTTTTAATCATTTAGATTTACCATATGTTATAATTATAATGGTCCTTTTACAAAATTACATGAAAGATTAGAAAGAGGTTATAAAAGAATTCATAAATTACATGAATCATGTAAAATTCGTTATGTTGTTTATAGATATAAAGATTTAGAATCTAGACACGAAGCTGATCAAATTTTACGACAATGAGCTAGAGACGTATGTTAGATAAAAATACACCCATTGGTGAAAAATTACTTCTGCTATTGAAATTGGAACTGTGTTTACTAAAAGAAAATTAGGTTGGGGAATTAAAACCAGTTAATTTTTTAAAACATCACATTTTGCGATGTCTGATTTTATCAATTTAAAGTGTAACCCCACAGTTACATATGCAAATTCATTAAATTACTAGATTTGTATATGTAATTTGTTAATATAAAAACACTAGATTTTCTAAAAATTAAAATATCTATATACATTTTTAAACATAAATGAAGATTTAAAATATTACTTTGAAATTCTTATTATTATTATTTAAATAAATGCATATTTGTAAATATTTAACTAAAAATAAAACTGAAGAGCAAAATATATAATTAAAGATGGAAAAGGATTTCCATTAACATTATCATTACCAATACTTAAAAAATATCGAATGAAAAAACAGGATCTGGTTTTAAATATGGTGGATTTTTACCAATTGCATTAGCTGTTTTAGGAGCTTTAGGTTTATTTGAGGGAGGAGCAACCTCAATTAAAATACTGTTGAACAAACTAGATGAACTAAACAAGAATTAGAAGAACAAAAAATATATAATTCAAAAACAAAATGTAAAATAAAATTGTTAAAGGAATTGCAGCAAGGAAAAATTTTTTATAGAAATAATTCTATTGTCACATATTAATATCCAAAGTTATGTAAAAATGTTAAACATAAAAAAATATATTTATTATTATATGATATATGAATTACTGGTTACAATTAATAAAAATGAATGTGCAATTAATAATTTAGATATATCATTCAAACCTGGTATTTATTAGGTTTTTTATGAATATATATAATAATATATATTATTTCGATTCATATAGTGGAATTATTCCTATAGCTGTAATTAAATATTTTAGTAATTATCACACATATCACGATACAATTGGAAATTGTGTTACTGTTATTTAATAATGTAAGATTTATTTTCTAAAGGATGTAATTTTTCTAACATAAATTCTCTTTTATGCAATGACAGTTTTGTTCGGAAAACCAATAGACAGTTGTTGGGATAAATATTTTAATATTAATGATAAAATATAAAAATGTATTCCGAATATGGATTTTGATAAATATGTAAAAAATTAAAAAATTAATGATTGCGAAGAACAGCTTAAAAATTATCATAAAAATCAGACTGAAGAATTGAATAAGAAAATTGAATATTTAAATTATGTTATTATTCCTGGTGCCATTACATCTAGATTATGTCCATTTCGTTCTGATAGAGTAACAATTTTTGTTAATAAATCTATTTTGACTAAATATGTAAAAAATTATTATTTTTATCAATTTAAAAAGATGTTTCTTTGGAAAGTGAATTATATAATTATATTAAAAAAGATGAATTGGTTAATTTTAAAAATGACGTTGCCTAAAAAAGTGAATTAAATATTAATTTTAAAAGTAAAAAAAATTGATACTTTAAAAATCGATGTTTGTTTTGAAAACTGCTGAAAAGACAAATAAATATGACACAAAAAATTAATAATATTATTCCTGATAAAATTGAGTATAAAAATATAATGAAATCTATTTTGAGTAATTATGCTTTGAAAACTGAATTAAATAATTATGATACAAGATACATTTTTAATCAATTTCAACAAGAGGTTTCTTTGAAATCTGAATTATGTTTACAAAACAAATAACTTTTTTAATGATTTAAAAAAGGTGTTCCTTTTAAATCTGAGTTAATCGATTTTGTAAAAAACTGAAATACTAGTGATCAAAATTAAAATGTTGAAAATAGGCTTGAAGAAAAAAAAATACTTCCAAAATTTGCTTGGTATATTTTAGATACTAAAATCATCGCACTAACAAATAGATAGGGAATATTTAAAGTAAAATCACATAAATTCAACTAAACATTATTATACTTTACTACAAAGACATAAATCCTATTTTATATATAAATTGATATTTATGGCAATTCATTATTTTAGAAATTAATAATAAAAAAAGTAAATGATAATGAAAATAAAAGATTAATAAATACAGAAAATTGAATTGCTCCAAATAATGCTGTATATTTAGAATACTTTCAATCAAATAGAATACACACCATCAATTCAACTGGCAAATTAGCTCTGGAGAAGCTAATCAATATTTAAATTTACATACTGGATTAAAATATTTACATTTTTATTTGATTGTAGAGTATTTAGAATTAATACAAATATATATGATCGTTCATTATAACGAATTGTTAGAAGAGGCCACAATATAGATTTTTCTAAACCAATTCATTTAAAAAATGGGGATCAAAAAATTTGTAAATTAGATGATGGAACTTGAATTGCTAAATGTTTTGAAATGAATACTTGAATGTTTATAGTTTTTAAAGAATAACGAAAAATTGGTTTTATATAAATGGATTACACTTGGTGTTTAAATATTTAAAAAGTAAGTAGAAATAATAATATAAAACTTAAGAACACAAAAAATTGAAAAACCTCCAAGATGTATATGTTCTATATGGAGTACTAAAAGTCATCATTAAAAAATAAGTAAATTTGAGCATTCGCAATGGTATAATATATTAATTATGTAAACTTCTTAAAAATAATTTTCCTAGAAGAAAAGTTATTTCACATGGAATTGAGTATTTATGGCAAGCAAATTTAATTCAAATAAATTGTGGACATTGCAATGGTATTTTAAAAAATCGTAACGAAAATAAATATATTTTAGTAATTATAAATGTATTTTTCAATATCCATTTTCTATTCCAGTTCAAGATCAATCTAGTAAAAAATATTATTCAAAGCTTTTGAAAAAAATTTTAAAAATTGAATTCCAAAAAATATACGTACAGATAATGGTAATACATTTTGTAATTCAAAATTTTAAAATTAATGAAAAAATATAATACTAACCATTATTCAACATTTAGTGAACTTAAAGCTATTGTTGATATACTTTATAGAACTTTAAAAATAAATTGTGGAAAAAAATTGCTTTAAATGTAAATTATAGATGGTATTAAATTTATGAAAAATTAATAATATAATATAATAAAACAAAACAAAGAACTATTAATAAAATTAAAATTAATAAAACAATATAAATATATTGAAAAATCCCATGGATAAAAAATAAGCCGCTGAAAATAATAAAAAAAAAGTAAATCCAAGCGCTAGCTTCCTAGTTCCTGAAACAAACTATAAAATTAAAGATATAGTTAAAAATAGTAAACAGAAAAATATATTTGAAAAAGTTTATACAGCAGATTGGTTAAGTAAATTTTTCAAAATTGATAAAGTTTGAAATTATGATGTACCAACTTATATTTTAAAATATATGAATTATAAAGAAATAGAAGTAAATTGTTACAAATATGAAATTTTAAAACTATTTAGCCTGGTCAATATTTATTTGAAATTGTTACCAAACACAAGACGATATTATTTATGTTAAATAGTTTGGATTTGATAATTCTAACAATAGATGGATAAATAAAAATTAAATAGTTTTATAAAATGAATTTCTTAACCCCACCAATTTGGAATAGTTCATTAATATATCTATATATAATTTGTTAATCAATATTTTCGATGTAGTAGTTTGCTACTTCTGGAAAATCTATGAAATTAACTTTATCAACATGTATATTTTCTAAGGTGTAGCTGGTGGCTACACTTGAATTTGATTACATTTATTTTTCGTACTAAATATTATAAATTTATATCTTCCTGAAGTTCATTAATTCTGTCAAATAAATAAATTTTTGCGATATTATTTATTTCAAAATAATTTCCTCGATTTTATACATTTATATTATTATTGTGAAGTTCTTTAATTATATCAAACAAATAACTAGTTGCGATATTATTTATTTTAAAATGATTTCCTCCAGCTGTGATGATAAATTTTCTTCTATTATTTGTTATAAATTTTAGAATTTCGATATTATTCTAATCATAAAATTTCTTCACGACATGGATGTCTATCTTGAATTACAACATTTGTGTATATTTGTGTATATTACATTTTTTTATCTGATAACATTATAATTATAATTAATTTTTTATCAAATAATAAAAGTGGTTTTTAAATTTGGATTTTGAATTTATGGAAAATATTTGGTATCATATAATTTTTTTCATGTAATCATATTTATATAAATTTTGTTTTCTAATTCTAATCCATTAATTTCATTATGTTTTTCTTTTATTACTTCAATAACTATATCTCCAGATTAATTTTAATTATTTATATAATAATTTTAAATTTTATTGACTTATTTTAAATAATTATTTTGAGGTTCTCAATTATTCATTTTAATACTTAATTTATATTCACCTGTTTTTCTAATTTAAAACATTCATCATGAAGCCTATCTTGAAATTTTTCTGCAAAAGGAATTTAAAAATTGTATATTAATTGATACAGTCATGGTTCACTAATAAAATTAGAGTGTGGATGTAATGTACCCAAATTNTTTAAAAATTGTATATTAATTGATACAGTCATGGTTCACTAATAAAATTAGAGTGTGGATGTAATGTACCCAAATTGGGTACATTGATAAATTCATTAAATTGTTTTATATATTTAGATTTAACATGCATCGAAACGAATTTTCTCACATTTTCATACACTAAAATTTTTTCTATCTGATTTCCTTGAAACCAAGAATTATTTTTATCATTTAAATAAATAGAGTTTTATTATTATTGTTTAATAAAGAAAGGTTTTCATGTCCAGAAATGCCTCCATTTATAAAAATTAATTCTTATTTATAAATTTAAAAGCAATATATTTATTTATTTCATTAATGAAAATTGTATTTGGATTTATATTTAAAATCATTAGTAATTTACCGATGGTCAGATCATTTAAATTTATGTAAACTAAATGGTTTCTAAAAATATAAGAAAATTTTGTCTGATTAAGTTGGGACCCAAAATGGGTCCCGAATGTCATAAAGTAAAATAAATTAATTCTTTCAAATATTTTAGTTTTCTGTTAAAATTAATGTATCTAAATGGCAAATATAAATTAAAAACGAACAGCTCTCTTATTTTATTAAACAATTTAACATCCACACGATAATGTTAGAAAATATGTAGTAAAATTACCTAATGATTNGCTCTCTTATTTTATTAAACAATTTAACATCCACACGATAATGTTAGAAAATATGTAGTAAAATTACCTAATGATATCGTATAAATCTTTTATATTAATAATGATAAAGGAAAGTTAGATACTATATATTAAATTTATTAAACAAAAAAAAAAAATTTGATATGATTAATATTGATTAATTCTAGATTTTTTTATTGATTACATTTGATGTTAATTTTAGGATNGCTCTCTTATTTTATTAAACAATTTAACATCCACACGATAATGTTAGAAAATATGTAGTAAAATTACCTAATGATTTCGTATAAATCTTTTATATTAATAATGATAAAGAAAAGTTAGATACTATATATTAAATTTATTAAACAATAAAAAAAATTTGATATGATTAATATTGATTAATTCTAGATTTTTTTATTGATTACATTTGATGTTAATTTTAGGATTTCTTTTATTTTGTATGATTATTTTATGTATTATTATGAACAGTAATTTCCTTATCTATTTGATAACCCTTTTCATGTATTTTTTCTTTCATACTTTTTATTGGATATGATTTTACCCTCACAAACATAATAAGTTTTATTAATTAATTCTGTCAATATTTTTAATTATAAATAATCTACTATATTATTATATTATTGTTTTATTTTTAAATGTTAAAAAAAAATTAATAATTCAAATCCTTTTGGTACTTTAGATATAATATTTGAATGATATTCTTCTACAATTTTATTGTTTGAGTTACAAATAATTTTAATACTTTAATTAAAACATCAAAATACATTTGAACTATTTCTTCTTGTTATTCAACCTTAAAATGATGAGGATATGTAGATATTATTTTATAGTTATAAACTTCAATTATTTTAACATAAAACATTGTCTTATTCAGCTCTTCCAGTGTGATTCGTAAAAGTATTTTTTAGTGATATTTTTTGATGGCCACCAATTTAAAAATATTTTTTTTGTATATTACTTAGTTGTAGCATTATAAAGAATTTTATTCTTTTTCATATTTTAATTTTAATTAGTCATAGTTTTTAATTTTCAAACTTTACCTTTTTCCTGTTGTAATTATAGTTCTTTTATTTTGAATGAATTATCAAATTCTATAGCTAATTGTTATTTTTCTTAAGATTGAATTTTTAATTTATTTTGAAATTGTATAGCCAGTTTTCTCATTTTTGATAAAACTTTTTCATAAACCTAATCTTAAATTTTTTTTAACTAATTTTATATATCATATAAATAATTGCTTAAACCTGGCTTATTAACAAAAATTGGTTGTTGTTGCATGTTTAAATATGTTTCTAAATTGAATACCCCTTTAAATTCATGAAGCTTTTATATACATTTTATTTTTACATGTTTTGAAAAAAAATTATTTATTATTATATACCAAAATTTTTGCTATATTATTTCCTGAAAACCATTTATTATTATTTTCATCAAATAAATAAAATTTTCATTATTGTATTAAAGAGAATAACTTTCGACATCCAGAAGTGTCTGCATTTACAGAAATTTATTTTAATAAGCAATTGTAAAACTATGTATTTATTAATATTTACTAAATCATAATTTTTCATGATTTAATAACATTTTTCTAATTTTTGTTATTTTCCAGGGTATCCACTGAGATANATAACTTTCGACATCCAGAAGTGTCTGCATTTACAGAAATTTATTTTAATAAGCAATTGTAAAACTATGTATTTATTAATATTTACTAAATCATAATTTTTCATGATTTAATAACATTTTTCTAATTTTTGTTATTTTCCAGGGTATCCACTGAGATACCCTGAAATTCCATAATGAATAAATAATAAAATATCATTAGTAATCATATATTTAAAAATGAACATTAGTTTCAATANCTTAAGATTGAATTTTTAATTTATTTTGAAATTGTATAGCCAGTTTTCTCATTTTTGATAAAACTTTTTCATAAACCTAATCTTAAATTTTTTTTAACTAATTTTATATATCATATAAATAATTGCTTAAACCTGGCTTATTAACAAAAATTGGTTGTTGTTGCATGTTTAAATATGTTTCTAAATTGAATACCCCTTTAAATTCATGAAGCTTATATATACATTTTATTTTTACATGTTTTGAAAAAAAATTATTTATTATTATATACCAAAATTTTTGCTATATTATTTCCTGAAAACCATTTATTATTATTTTCATCAAATAAATAAAATTTTCATTATTGTATTAAAGAGAATAACTTTCGACATCCAGAAGTGTCTCCATTTACAGAAATTTATTTTAATAAGCAATTGTAAAACTATGTATTTATTAATATTTACTAAATCATAATTTTTCATGATTTAATAACATTTTTCTAATTTTTGTTATTTTCCAGGGTATCCACTGAGATAGCCTGAAATTCCATAATGAATAAATAATAAAATATCATTAGTAATCATATATTTAAAAATGAACATTAGTTTCAATANCCTGAAATTCCATAATGAATAAATAATAAAATATCATTAGTAATCATATATTTAAAAATGAACATTAGTTTCAATACAAAAACAAAATAAAATTTATAATTTAATATTTTCCGGTCTAGATTCACACATGTTCTAAAATGTGTTTTTTGGTATTTTTTGATTAAACAAATAGTAATTCATTCATTAAAATTTTCTAAATCATTAACTGTAGTTTTAATTTTAATAATTCTTTCAACATGTGTATTACATTTTATACCAAATAAAGATAAACTATGTTTATAATTAAAATATATAATAATCAATTTGTATATCTAAAACCATATTCTAAATAATTTGGCAATTGTGGAAATTCATCATTTATTATTCCTGATTGTTTCNATTTGTATATCTAAAACCATATTCTAAATAATTTGGCAATTGTGGAAATTCATCATTTATTATTCCTGATTGTTTTCTTCGAAAATTACATTCGTATAATTAAATAGAATATATTTTATAAAAAAAAAACATAAGTTTTGACAAATACAAGAATTCAAAAAAAAATTAATTTTGCTGTTATAACTTACTCCTATAAAAGATAATTGCAATATTCAAACTACTATTACTTACCATACAAATTTTAAAATCTACTTTCATTACTATTTCTTTTGAAGGTCTTTAATAAATATGAAAACTGTTAAAATTAATTTGTAAAAAGGATAACCCATTTGTTATTAGAATAAAATAATTATTTATTTTTCAGTTTTTAAATTTTTTCATTCAAGGATACTTTTTAAATATATATAATTTATCATCAATAATAAGAAAATTATTTATTTATATATTTTATCACATAAATTTTGAGAATATTGAATTTCTGTGTATATGCTCACAGAACCTGAAATATTAATGATTAATGGCTTCCATAAATACTTAGCATATTTTCAATATAAATTTGAGTTGGTAAATTTTTTTTATTATTTATTTGATACATAATAGAATTTGAATCATAAATATGTTGAAATATTTTTAGCAATTATAAAATATTTAATTCGATGTCTATATATTCTGCAATTATCTGTAATATTTATATATATATAGCAATAAATCAAAAATCTTTATCCCAACATTTTGAAGAAATTTCTTTACATTTTTCATGAGACATATTTCAACCAATAAAATCATTACAAATATATTTTTTTAATTTGTATCACCTTGACGAAAAAAAAAACATAAAAATTTGTATATTATCTTACAAATTGTTTTGGAACTTTCGAATAAGTTTGAGCAAAATAAAAACAATTAATATATTTATGTCTTCCTCTAGTAAATTATTGTAGAATTATATCTTTGTTTTCTAAAATATCATTTTAATTCTAATGAAATTAGCTCATCAAGATTATTAAACAAAAATATCCCATTTCTTTTTTCATTTTCTTTGAAAACAATGGAAAAACATCAAATAAATTGGTATATTTTTCTTGTTTAATCTATTTAACAAACTCATAATTTATTAAAATTTAACAATCTTTAAAATATATATAATTATTTATCAAATTAGCTTTATTACATTTATTAGGGCCAACAAATGTTAAAATAATATTAACTAATNATCTTAATTCTAATGAAATTAGCTCATCAAGATTATTAAACAAAAATATCCCATTTCTTTTTTCATTTTCTTTGATAACAATGGAAAAACATCAAATAAATTGGTATATTTTTCTTGTTTAATCTATTTAACAAACTCATAATTTATTAAAATTTAACAATCTTTAAAATATATATATAATTATTTATCAAATTAGCTTTATTACATTTATTAGGGCCAACAAATGTTAAAATAATATTAACTAATNATATATATAATTATTTATCAAATTAGCTTTATTACATTTATTAGGGCCAACAAATGTTAAAATAATATTAACTAATTGATACCTGCCAATGCTGAAGTTTGTAAGTAGGTATTGAATCTGCTTTCTGCGTAAGGCACCAGCAATTGAGGCTAGCCCTCAGTGTTAGGGCGTAGGAAACGTCGACACTATTGTCTCTAGGTCCAATTTACTAATAAATTCACCTCGTTTTCAGGTTACCAATATATCAGTTTTATTAACGCTTAACTGGGCCACTTATACATGTACACACGAGACAACACTCCCCTTCCCTTTTTTTATGTAGGCTCCATATTGTTTGGTGCGGCGCTTCGCGTAGGGGGGGGGGAGGCAAGATTCTTCACACTCGCTGGATGACTCTACTTATCTGGATGGAGGCGCGGTCTTCTCTTGGCTGGCGATTTGGGACTGCTTCGTCTCTCGATAGGTAGACTGGGACGTCTAGGCTGCGACACTTCCTCCCGTTCGGCGTCGGCGTCTCGACGCCCTCTTGAACTCCCGGCTCTCTCCGCACTGCTCGCTCGACGACGTCTGACTGACTGATCGATCCTCGCACTGGCTTCGTCCGGCTCCGACCCGGACGCCTCGCTTCAGGTCCCCCGACTGACTGCCCGACTGCTCGATCCTAGACTGACTGATCCGTTCCTCCCTCCGCCTCGTGGTTTTGTAGGCTCGATCGCCATATTCAACTTGCACCATCTCTGCACGTGTGCGGGGCGGCCACCGTGTCCTCCCTGAGTCGTAAAACACGTGGCCGCTCCTCCTGTGGTCCGCAGTCGGCCTGGCATCGCCCCTTGATTCTGGCCTGGAAGTTTATTGTTCTGTTCTGCATGTGTTGGAACATTTGGGTGCCCTCTTGGTTCGGCGCACGTGTGGTTCTCCTGCCTCCAGATATCGTGCCGCTATTATCCTAGCACGCTCGCTAAAAGCTCTCAATGTTTATTGCTGAAACTAGCCCGGGACGGACTCAGATGCTGGTGTGGGCTCACCGTCCCTTGGCAGCTGCGAGATGCAGCTGCATCCGCCTTCCTCCGCACATGGTCGTTCCGCCGGGCCGTCCTGGTGCCATTCTCCCATCATGTCCGCAAAACCCTTAATCCTTATTGCGGTCGTCAGCCTGCGAGCTTCGCCAGAGCGTGTGTTCTGACGAATAAAATACAGAGACACAGAATGCGTCATGATAACAAATCACCAATATTTAATTTTTTAATTTTTTTCATTTATCGAAACATTAATTCCTCAATCAATTTTCTTTATTAGATAAACAAATTTTTATAATAAAAATTTTATATTGTTATATTAATATAATTTGTTTTATTAACAAAAATACTTCATTATCGCATTCATCACTATGAACCTTANTGGTGCCATTCTCCCATCATGTCCGCAAAACCCTTAATCCTTATTGCGGTCGTCAGCCTGCGAGCTTCGCCAGAGTGTGTGTTCTAACGAATAAAATACAGAGACACAGAATGCGTCATGATAACAAATCACCAATATTTAATTTTTTAATTTTTTTCATTTATCGAAACATTAATTCCTCAGTCAATTTTCTTTATTAGATAAACAAATTTTTATAATAAAAATTTTATATTGTTATATTAATATAATTTGTTTTATTAACAAAAATACTTCATTATCGCATTCATCACTATGAACCTTATATTGTTTAATTAAATTTCATACATTTTATTGACACCAAATATAAATAATAGTATAATTACAGTTGTTAATACAAAAGAAAAAATATTATTTGTAGAAGTAAGAAATTAAATTATTAGATAAGAATTGATATTATATGAACTATTTTAACTGATAATATTGTTTTAAAACAAATACTATTACAAATAGAATAAATGTTAATGATAAATATAATAAGAAGATAGATTATCAGATATATTAGATTTCTAAAAACATACTTATTAAAAACAATGTTTTCAGAAAGTTATCAATCTAAACTCTTTTGAAAATATTAATATTTATTATAATTTGGCTTATGGAATTTTTAAAAAATGTGATGAATTAAATCATTTAGTAACAAATATTATTGTTAGTGTATAACCAATAATAATATTTGCTATTCATGATTCAATTATATATAAGTCATCTTATCTTTTATTTTTTTTAAATTAATAATCAAAAGTTAAATCATATTTCTTTAGAAATTTGAGGTGAAAGTATTAATTATTTGATTTTTATGGTGCTAATATTAAAATTAGTATAGAAATGAAAGATATATAATTGGAATTATAGCTGCTGTGAAGCCATTCGCTAAACATTTTTTTAACAGTCTTTAAATTATAATATTTTTATTTTAAATTTGTATTAATATAATTTCATCAAATTTAAACAGCTTTCAAACTGTGTGCAATTAAATAAAAATATATAAAAGCTTAAACGGATATTGATTAAAATTATTATAATCTCCATTAAAAATATATTTTGAAATTAATAACAATTTATTAAAATCGAAGAAATGTAATGGTTTTGTATATGATGGTCATTATGATTAAGATTGTTGTGAAGAATGTAATAAAAGCTATGTCCCAGATTTTCTTTCAGTTTTGAATTGTGAAAATTACACTGGGTGGTAAATTTTTGTTGAATAAATTTTAAAATTATAAATTAAATTTTTAATATTTTTACATTCCTGTTAATTTTACAGCTACAGTTATATTAAAAATTGATTATTTAATATATACTCACCTTCTATAGAATTTTCACATTAATATTTACCATAAAGGTCTTCTATAATGTGATAATTTGTTAAAAATTATTATATCTTCAATTGTTTTTATTATTGAACTAGTTAAAAATGGTGAAAATATTACATGATAAAAATTTATATCATCGTCAAGTTCATGCATAATGACTATAGATATTTTTTCAAACTGTTACAATGCCGAATCAGTACTAGATATTTCAATCTCATATAATCTATAATAACATTTTAATATAGTTATTAGTTAAAAAAAGTTTTGTAGATATTATAACTTAAGTGTAAAGTTGTTTTCATATACAAGATTAGAGAGTGATTCGAACTTAACATTGTTTTATTTTATTTATTAGAAAATATTTTTAATAATTTTAAAAAATATTAATTAAAAAAATATATTTTAAAATATTAAGTAATGTTATGTATTTTATTTATTATTATAAACATGAAGTACCGAATCAATTTCATTTTTAATATTTTTATTTTATCATTTTTGTAACCTAATGCAATTTTATTTGTTTGAACTGTATATAAACTTCATGTTTATAACATGTTATTAAATAATTTTTTATATATATTTTCTTTTCTTCAAAAAAACAATATTTATTATTTTTGAATGCTATTTTCTTTTTAACTATTTTTAACTACTTAAGATTTTTTTTAACTCTTTGTAATCAACTTTAAATGCATACATTTTCGTATTAACACTACAAATTATGTCAGTATTTTCTCTTTCATTTTGCCTAATTTTTTTAAAAATAATTTGTTGTATATTATATATATATATTCTATTGTGGATAATCACTTGTAACAAATTCTTTTATCATTTATTTTTCATCTAAATAAAAATAGTTGATTTTTATATTATATATTAATTAAAGAATCTTTATCTTAATAACATAATTCTATGATTTCTTAATTATTTGGTTTATATATTTATAGTGAATATTATAATTAATTATTTAGACATTTTTAATGTTGTTATTCAAACGTAAATTGGATACATAAATAAATTATACTTAAATTTTTCCATGTGCGCAGATAAGTTTTCATTTTCAAAATGTTCGTTATTAATTACTTTTGATACTTAGTTTTCAAATTTAATATAAATTATTTACGAGTTTTATGTCTAATGGTGTATTATATTTTTCATTGTTTTACCAACAACTAAAGTATTAATTAATTTATGAAAATCTTTTTCAAAATCATTTGCTGCTTTTTACTTATTTGTGCATTAAGATCAACATATTGTTAAAGCAAATTTTTTTGATGTAACTCGAAAATTTTATGAATATATTTTAATATTAAATTATTTTCTATACATAACTTTGAAGATCTTTATTGGAATACATATTTTTCTTTAATTTCTACATTTGCATTTAATTTTTTCTTCCTTCTGGCACTAACAAAAAATCTTTTTGTAAATTGTGTAAATTTTTAGGATATTCTAAATCAACTTCGAAAATATAGCCATGTTCAAAATAAATTGGTAGATTACTAATTTTTATTCTATTATATATATTATATTATTTAATGCATTCAAGTTTACCCTATGGTAAATACTGTTACAATGCCCAACAATATAAATTATTTGCATCTATGTGTATTAAATAATTTTATTGTTTAATTTTATCATAATTTTCTATATATTTGTTATTAGCTTAAAACTTTTTTTTTATAGTATTGTGAATTTCCACCTCTACTACTATTTTCTAAAAATAAAATCATTTCATAATCATTTAATAAATAAAATTCAATTTTAAGTTAATTTTAACATCGAATTCTAACATAATCCAGGAGCTGTATATTACCAAGTAGAATCTAAATTATAAGTTCTTGACCAAAATCTAAAAATTTTCAAATATACCTCACTTAATTAATACATCGTTTTTATTATATATTTGTGTATATTCTTGAGAATGTATATATTTAATTTTCCCCACTTTTTTTTGCATTAATATAACCAACATCATTTATATGTGTTTTATTTAATTTTGAATAAAATTTATTTATTGTTGGTAATTATAAATTTTATTTTATTTTCTTTAAATACAAGTATTCATATACATAACACCTNTTTGCATCTATGTGTATTAAATAATTTTATTGTTTAATTTTATCATAATTTTCTATATATTTGTTATTAGCTTAAAACTTTTTTTTTATAGTATTGTGAATTTCCACCTCTACTACTATTTTCTAAAAATAAAATCATTTCATAATCATTTAATAAATAAAATTCAATTTTAAGTTAATTTTAACATCGAATTCTAACATAATCCAGGAGCTGTATATTACCAAGTAGAATCTAAATTATAAGTTCTTGACCAAAATCTAAAAATTTTCAAATATACCTTACTTAATTAATACATCGTTTTTATTATATATTTGTGTATATTCTTGAGAATGTATATATTTAATTTTCCCCACTTTTTTTTTCATTAATATAACCAACATCATTTATATGTGTTTTATTTAATTTTGAATAAAATTTATTTATTGTTGGTAATTATAAATTTTATTTTATTTTCTTTAAATACAAGTATTCATATACATAACACCTTTTTTAAATGATTAAATCAAATTGTTTATTTTCAAAATATTTTGCTGTCTCAGGAAATTATTCTTTTTTAAGATTTTAGATCATTGATCTGTACTTTAACTCATAAAATTGTAAGTAACTAAAAATCCTCATAATACACTATATTTAACTTTTTTTTACTAAACGAAACATATTTCTTTTCATTATTTGGTATTAGAATTATATTTTCATTATCTTCTTGTAATTCTTTAATAAATAAATGAGCATCATAATCTGATAAAATACGTATATTGGCAAAATGTTGGATTTTGAACATTTATACTACAATATGAATGAGCAGCTCCTCTATAATTTCCAGTTAAGTTGTCATGATCTTTAAATTTATGTAAATTAATGTTTATATTTTCAATAGAAACTCTCATTTCTTCTCATAATCTTCAATAAAACTTTTGCTCTTAATTTAACTTCTCTTCTGCATCGAGTATTGAAAAATATACTTTTTTACCTTTAAAAAATAATATATATCTTCGTAGATTTTTGGTACACTTTCTAATTATTCTTCGCAAATTTTACATATAGTTGCATTGTCAAATTCATCTAATTATTTACTTATTTTTTTATATATTTAAATTTTGCTGCATCTTTACAAGTATATTCTATAGGTTTTTAATAATCATCATTAGTATATTATATATAATAATAAAATCTTTCTGGTTCGTGTTTTTGATATTTCATTGTGTAAGACTTTTCTGGATATGGCTCGCAAGTGTTTATATATTTTAATTAACATCTAAAATCAGCATAAATAGTAAAATAAACTTATATGAACAATTATAATTTTTAAAATTTATTTTATTTATTAAATATTGGCATCTCTATTCTTACAGCTTAATTTGTTAAACAATATTAGTCGTGTACATTTAACTTTTCTTTAGAATAATATACTTTTAAATATCTATCAAAAGGGATAATTTTCCTTTATAATAACTAATTTGATATTAAATAAATTTTAGAAATATTAAATCTGACAATCTTGATTATTATTGTGATCAGTAAAGTATAATAAATTTTATAAGTTTGTCCTTATTATTTTCTGTTATCTGTAAAGGATAAATATTATATTTCTCATCATAAGAATTTATATGTTTCATTTTTTATAAAAACATATTATATACATTTAATTTGATATTGCATATTTAATTAATGGAAATAAGAACTTTTTTAATTGATCATTTTCCATGTGAAAATAAGCTGTTATTTTAATATCATTTTTTAAACCCTTATGTTCATTAATTACATTTATTTATTATTTTTAACACTTCAAGTTTTGATGAATTAGTAAAATTATTAGGCTCTAATAAATTATTATTATTTTCTATTTTGTTTACTATATAAGTTTTGTTAACTTTTCTGTATTTAGGATATATATTATAAGAAAATAAAAATAAATTTTAAATTTTTTTTTTTACCTTTTTTTGCATTCCTACTTATTCCAGCATTAGCAAAATGTAAATAATTAAAATTTTGTTGTATATTTATTTCTTTTATAGCGATAATAAGATCTCTCTTCTTTAATTTGTGTGTATTTTTAATTATCAAGTTTTGGCTATTTTTATAGAATTATTTAATTTTCAGATCATTAACATTATTTAAATTTTCTTTTATCTCAGTTTGTATTGCAACTTTCATTTTACTAATGTAATTATGTTTTATATTTCTATAATTAGAGAATTGTTCTTAAACATGTGTATATTTTTAATATTTTAAAATTTTGCAATTCTTCCCAACACTATCACTTTCATTTAACTCAGTATTTGAGTTGGAATTTGTTATCTCTACATTTATTAAAAATTAATTTTGATAAGACAATAAATATTCAATTTTTTTATGAAATTAATTTATTGTTAAAAATTATTACTTATAACTTTACATCAATATTTTATCAGTCACGTGTCGTGATGCCTGAGAAGTCTTTAACATTTAACTTTTCATTAATTTCTTCACTACTTTTACATAATTCAATTGGTGTAATATTATGTTTAATTATCTTTTTCTTATGATATCCTTTTCCCATATATACATTCATATATATTCAATTAACATAATGCTTATCTCTTGTATATGGATGTGGTGAAAATAAATTAAAATCTTGGTATTCTTGACAATGTTGAAAATTTTTTGTTGTATACTGTTTATATTTATTTGATTTTATTTGTTTATGTTTTTCAAGATAATATTAAGAAACATTTTCCCCACAATCCTCACAAATCACTTTCTTTACATTTTTAACATGTATTTGTTGATTGAAATATGTTTTACATTTATCAATATGTCTATCTTTTGAATTTATGTGAACAAAGATAATTTACATCATTTTCTTCAGCACACTTTTTACACTTTTTAATTATAACAATTTCCATTTATAAAAATTTGTTTTTAAGATTTTTAATCAAAATAAATAAATTTAAAATTTATCCAATTCTCTACAAGTAAAATAACTGAATTGAGTTTGCATAACTACACGACTTAGAATAAAATAAAATATATAACACACCTAATTTTCAAATTAGGAATACATATTTTGGGGGGAAAATTTCTTGTGTTTCATATGATAGTTTTAAAATTATTTTACCAAATAGACTTATTAAAAATAAAGATTTAAAAATTGTGAATAAAAAATTTTTATGTATTTTTTATAAAGGTTTAAAGAAAATTAAAAATCATCAATCTATGCATGATATTCAATTAGCTTTGGTTTAATATTTTTATAAATTATTTTAATATATTTTTCTTTACTTTTTAACAAGCCCTATTTCAGGGCTACTTAATATTTTAATAATTATTTTTTTCATAAATATTTATACAGTATCTACAAATTTTTTGTAATTTTTTTTATATTACTATAAATATTATCATATAAACATTAAGCATCCAAATGTTTGGACTCTGAATTATTGTATAAAAATATAATCAAAAATAATTTAAAAAAAAAATGTTATAAATAATTTTATAGATAATATTGAATGTAAGTCATTGACTGAGTCAATTCACTATAAATACATTTATATAAAATATATATGTGCCAGTTTTATTCTAATATGTTCCAATTTATTATTTCATATAATTAGACACTGGATTTTCAATTAGTAATTATATTTTTTCTTTCTCCTTGTTTTTTTTTCATTATCAAAAATTATACATTAATAGAGAGAATTTTTTTCGCTTTTTCATATTCACAAAATAATTTTAAATCTTGATTTCTTTACAATTTGTACATTTTTCTTTACAGCTTATATGATAGAATGTAATTCATTTTTCTATGCTTTTTTCTTCATTTTATTAAGTATATACGAATGTTCATTAAAACAATTGTTACACCATGATTTATATTTTTCTCCCTTTAACCGAATTCATCTATTTTTTTGTCTCTTTACATTTAGTTAAAAAAAATTTTTATCCATTTTAATATTGTTCTTCATTATGGTCTTGGTTTATTTAACATAATTTTTTTAAAATAAATGTTATTTTCTAAACCAGATTTTTCAGGAAAAATTGGTTTATTTTTGTTGAAAAATTGGTCTATCTAAGTTTTTGAGTAGAATTTCACTAATTTTGCGAAAAGAAAACCGGATTTAACGTTCTGTTACTTTTTATGATATTATGAACATTTTCATTAATTTTGTTAAAAAGTGGGAAGAAAATTGTTATCAATTTTGGTTAATTGTTGTTAATTTTTTGTTAAAAAGCAAGTAATTTTGATTAAAAATGAAATTTTTGTTTAAAAATTCGGTAATTTTTATATAAAAAAATTTTTTTTATTAAAAATTGAGTGATTTTGATAGAAAATGTGTAAATTTGATGGGAAAAAATATAACTATTATTTTTTAAAAAGTGATTTAGCTCTCTTATAAACTATCAACTACTATGCTTTCGTTCGAGCTTTAAAAAAAATCTGGTGAATGTGTGTATAGGATATTCACAGTTACTTCACACTTGCCTGAAGCCCTGCTTAAGTTCTACTTTTTGTTACCGATTACGTATTCTTCCGCTTCATGTAAATATAAACATTGCCACGTGACTTCTACGTTTTAACTGTCAAATGCTATGTTTACTGTTTTCAGCTGTTCGAAGAATTTTGCATATTTCAAAAACCATTTCAAACGAATGTTTACAACTTAGGCCTGTAACCATATAAAGGTCAGAGTTTTTTACTTTTTAACAATGTTTGCATTGACAATCGATCTTACGATTATTATTTTACATTGTTAAAAATTTTTTTGTGCACACTGCACATAATACACATTAATATTTGGCCACGACTGTGTTTACCCCAGTTACAACTACTGGGGAAAGAACTGTAATATTAACTTCTTGTTATTGATGTTTGCTAAGTTATTTCGTTAAAAGGACGGCCTCAGTTGGAATAAATATTAAAACGAAGGAGGAACCAGTGCAACGAAAATACAGTTAATTCAAGCACGCTACTCGTGTTGTTAATTTTAGTATGTAGCAGCAGCAAACTTTAAATATAGTGGTGAACATGCACAGAATAGGCCTTCCGTAACTTTTATTCCGCTCGTATTTCTATGCATTAGTTCTCACTGTTTCTACATTTATTTTATAATATATTTAAATTATTGGGATCGTGGCAAACATTCAAATCACAGAAACGTAATAACGTTACACAATTGCATTTCAAACATCTAGGCCATAGTTACAACATTGTAATAAATAAACAGATGTGACTTTTTAAAAATATATTTCGTCATGAAAACAGTTCACGGTTGAAATGTATAAATTTCGCACATCCAATATTTGCAATCGTACACACACTCACCCAACGAAACATAATGCAACAATACTCTTTCACACAGTTGCCATGGCGCACATTACAGTATATTTATTCCTGCCGTGGAAAAACAGATTTGTCACAACATTGTAACTTGCCTAAGTAGGTTTAAAAGAACACAATGTGTACAAACTTGATGTGGTATTTTAAATTATTTTTCACAAGAAGAGGAATTAAGGCTTTGTCCAGTAACACGCCATGTCATGTCGCCAGTCGCCACTTCTACCAACTTCGGATTTTTAACCATTCCGCGATCACATTTAAATATATTATAATCAGTATTTAAACAATAAAATCTCGTTTCAGTTGTAAATTACAAATTTCTAAATAATTTATTTTGCTGTAATAAATATGAAATATGCTAACATTGAAAACATTTATAATTTTCCCGCTAATACTAACGATGCATAAATTCCCGAGAGAAAGAGAGGGAGCGACAAGCCTATTCAAGTTACTTCCTGGGACGAAAAAAAAAATCCATATCACTAGGGCCTATGCACAGTAATTTGCGCTGATAATTTAACTGTAACTATACAATATTTTTCATTCAGTGCTACCTAAAAATTTAAAAACACCAATAGGCAACCTTTAATTTAAAAATAGCATACCAATAAAATTAGTTAAAACTATATTTTAACTGTGAACTATTTCTTTGTAGCCGTTGCCAACACATTGCTGCTGTCACTGTTATTAATTCGTATTTAATACGAAATAAATATTACAAGTTACGGAAGATAATAAGTAAAAGTTGGAATTATTCAAGAATAAAATACTGTAAAGTTAATCACAGGTTTATATTTTTGTGGTAAACAAGTTATTGACAAAACATGTTGACATGTGACTCACCTGGTGATTTTCAAAGGTTCGTTTCAAAACATCCGAAGAAACCGTGAATGGACTATAGCACACATTCTTCCCTTCAGCAACTATAAAATATTGGTTCGATGGCTCTCCCACAAAGAGAATATACAGGTGCACATTGCGCTGCTTGCTTCCTTCTTATTTGTAACCATGTCTTGGAGGTTTGTACCATCCTGCAGCAGAGAAGTCAATTACATTAATGCCAGCACAATATATGTCACAGAAGCATATTACAAGAAAATCACATATGTAATACCCAATATTGAAACCCATAATGAACTAATAAACAGCAAGTTAATTTACAAAAAAAAAAAATCTATGCTCTAATACATTTACTGATACACTAGCAGTACAGATTTTGTAAGGTAACAATGAGATTTTCAACGTACTTTTGGGATAAAATCTACCAGTTGCACATATGTGGTTAGGATGACGAATGTGACAAATATTGATTTGGTAGTACTCAAACCCAGATGTTGGCCATGGTTATCATATTTACCGCTATCTGTAACCTGGGCTCAACAGCTGAACAAAAACTGCCTCGAAGAAGCTTAAATTCATTGTTTTGCCGCTGGCGAGTAGGAAAAAGGTGTGAAGACCACCGATCCAGCAGCAAATAGTAAAAACTGTAGCGCCTTTTAAGTCATGAAATTAATTAAAAGCCAGTGTAACTTAATTTCCTCAAATTACAACACTGCCCAACTTCTCAGTTTAGGTCCTCATTTCTTTTCATGGCAATTTTATTCTGTTATGGTAATTCNAATTACAACACTGCCCAACTTCTCAGTTTAGGTCCTCATTTCTTTTCATGGCAATTTTATTCTGTTATGGTAATTCTTTTGTAGCACCATAAAAATTGCATTAATTTAGAATTATATCACACAAGCCACAGTTAAATTGTTTTTTTAAGGGTACAATAAATAAATCTTCACAGCAGGTATCACCATTTTTTTCTAGATCAGTTAACAATAAATGTAACAAATAGGAAAATATTTTACTGAAATTTAACTTGCAATTGCAACCTGAAACGTTTTTTTGTTCATATTTACAGCTCTACATTAATTTTATGTCTGTTAAAATAAATAGAAATGCGGCACCAAAGCACCGAGATCTATCAGTAGAACCGCATGAACAATGTATCTCGAAACAAAAAAAAATTCCTTTTTCAAGCAATATTTTTAAGAATAATTATTATAATGCTACAGTGCCAGTTTTCCCTTGAGTGAAATATTAAAAGCAACTGAAACAGAAATTCTAGTAGGCATACAGAAACATGTGTTACTATTTCTTCTAATTAGGCGCACACGTAATCTCAAACAATACTTAAGGATAGTATACACTATTACATTAATATTTTGCAGTGACATTGTGTGTCAATATAAAACAATTAATAAAAAATCTACTGTTGGGATATTTTAACTTTTTTTCGGTTAAGTGTCAGTTCTAATCCCCCTATCTTTTTCTTTTCTATCAATGACAATTACATTGCATATACACTATCCAAATTTGTTTCATTAATTTGTAGGACTTTATTCGAATGTATATGCTAAATTTTAATACTTATAGGTACACACTTCCCACATTGATTTTTTTAAGAATTTTGTTATCATTTTATAAACATTTGTTTATAAATTATATTTAAAAAAAGACTGTGAATTTGGGCATACGTTCGGTTTTATTCTTAACAATTGGTTTTGCGATTTACAAAATTTCTTAAGGTTAGACGTACTTTCGATATACCACATGATATTCATCCACCAGAATGATTGCGTATCACATTTGTCATTAAAAATATCAAGCCAAAAGTTATCCCAAATGTCCTACAAATTTAAAATACCTCGACACCCAGCTAAATAGTCTACATAGTCCAAAAACACAGAAGTTTTTTTATCGGTTATAACAAAGCCAAACAGAGTTATTGATGTTCTGTTATGTTGTGTATATGTGGGCTATCTTAATCATGTTCACTTTTTTCCACCAAAATACTTGTGAATAAGTAGTATTAATACCACCAAATTTACAAACTAGGTTCTGGAAATTACCAAAATATGTCTGGAGATCTTAAATTTTTTAGTTCGTTTATAGACATTGCAAATTACACTACACACAATAATGCCATAGACACTATAGACATTTATTAACGGGAAAATTGCAGGAGTGTAATTGAATCAAATCCATAAATAGAGAATATCGATATTACCAAAAATAGCATTCTACTGTATCTTAACAATAGCCAGTCTGAATATAATTGAAGCTATTGAGCTCGACATTTGGTGTTACAACCAAATTTCCAGTAATAAAATTAAATGTGTCTACACTAAAGCTTTCACAGTAAAAGCTAGATGACGAAAAGCATGCACGCCAGTTGAGAACCTTGCATATTGTAGTGTTGGATCATTTGACATGCCAGTGCCACCCTCATATCCCTGAAAATCCTTCGTATACTATGTGATTATGTTGGGATACTGGGAGTTCTCAGCTTCAGCCTCTTACGTAAAGAGAATCTACGTCAAAAAATGTAAGGTGAGTCTGCACAAATCCTTACAACAGCACTTTAATAAAGGTAAATTTCTTGTAAGCATATCTATCTCCCGCCTCCTCTTGTTTATTGCAACAATATTTACTGTGCAATAGAGAGGTATATTATCCTATGCCTGCACTAGAAGCTTTAATTTGGTTATTGGCAGTTTTTTTTTTANACTGTGCAATAGAGAGGTATATTATCCTATGCCTGCACTAGAAGCTTTAATTTGGTTATTGGCAGTTTTTTTTTTAAAAGACACTTTTTAATTGATTAGACCAATCAGTATTTAGTCACAATAATAAATAAGTTTGACTGCCATTACATTAGNGCTGTGCAATAGAGAGGTATATTATCCTATGCCTGCACTAGAAGCTTTAATTTGGTTATTGGCAGTTTTTTTTTTTTAAAGACACTTTTTAATTGATTAGACCAATCAGTATTTAGTCACAATAATAAATAAGTTTGACTGCCATTACATTAGGCTATGAAACACTCATGTCGAAATTCTTTTAAATAATTGCAAAGCCAGTATACATAAATTTCAGCTTCGCTCTTGCATAAAATAATAAAAATTTATGAAACTCTGTTCAGATTTGCATTGTTGTTATTGTTATGCGTGTAAATCATGATAAAAACCAAAACGGTTGAAATATTATTTTAATAGTCGTCAACAATGTGAGTGAAGGTACACTGAAGAGCCAAAAAAACTGGCACACCTGCCTAATATCGTGTAGCCCCNCACGCAGAAAAGCCGCAAGACGACGTGGCATGGACTCGACTAATGTCTAAAGGTATTCAGGAGGCAATTCACAACATGAATCCTGCAGGGCAGTCAACAAATCCAATCTCCGCTATATTGAGAAAGGGTTGCACGTCTGTCACGTTTAATGATTCTTGTCAGTCGTCATTTGGCCGTTCTTTCACGATCATATTCCGGCCGCAGCGATATCGATGATGTGATGTTTTACCGGATTCCCGATATTCACAGTGCACTCGTGAAATGGTCGTACGCGAACATCCAAATGTTATCGCTACCTCGGAGATGCTATGTCCCATCTCTCGTGCACCGACTATAACACCACGTTATAACTCATTTAAATCTCTATAACCTGCCATTGTAGCAGCAGTAGCCGATCTAGCTGCCGACCGCAACGCGTTACTCTGATTGGTTCCATACCTCTGTTATTTGCATACGCACGCCTATACCAGTTTTTTTTTTGCTCTTCAGCGTATTTAGAATTAAGAATCTAACATGAATGTTGTCATAGCTCATCAAGTACTATTCTACACTTATAGTTTTATATCACTTCTTCATGCGTAAATCAATGCATGCATATTTAGGTACACGTACATACATAAATTTAATAACATAATGCCATGTGATATTTTTATAGATTGTCTTAAGAACTGATCAGCACTGAAAACGTATTCTTTGAGTAGGTCACTGTGTACAATCAACAAAATAAAAATAGATTTTTAAAATTGAGAATAAATGTCTTGTTGGTGGAAGGGTTATTACAAATTGGACCAGTGGCTAGTATTATAGGTATCAGAGCCGTAACTAACCATGGCATGTATCAAGAAACTATCCTGGGATATGCCTTCAGTAATTTAAAAAACCAGTATCATGATGGTTTGATTGGGAAAAAAATCTGTGTTTTCTGAATGTATATGCAGTGTTATGCTGTTACTGTGCCACGCCATTCTATATACCTCAGGTTTCAGGTTACAGCAACTTAATGTTGCATGTTGTTTAGAATTCTCTATTACTTGGTCATTCATACCACTGTCAATCTACATGGTGTATTTGTAAAATATTAATAAATATTTAAATATTAACAGCTGATTTATGTGTATGAAAAGATATTCTGGCAGAAAATTTGACAACAAACTATTACTGCATCTCAGTGTATTATCAGTATCTGCTTTCTGATAGATGTCCCTTTTTGTTAAAAAAAAAATACTGAATGAAATAACAGTACTTCAAATGTATATATACAAAGCCAAATTTAATAAATACCTAAGAATAAATACAAGAGTTGTTTCAAAATCTGAATAATTCAACCAGTGCTTAACACAGTGCCCACGAACATTTCATTAATATGTTAATGCAAATTATATTACACAGGCAATGACACGAAACGAAATCAGTTAGAAAAATTTGATAAAAAATATCTCAAATGTAAATAGACTATCAGACCTTACACAAACAAACATCTGTCTGCTTCAAATTTCACTGGAATGTACACACATCTCTTGAATAATATTGTAAATGTAAGGGCTCTGTGACACCTATTTAAAAACAAAAACCAAGATGTATATGTATACACACACATTTGAAAAAAAAAAGATCACACTCAAGGTACTTTCGCCGAGACATATAAGTGGGCACATGCACAGGACTTGTTCGTATATATACATAAATCATCAAAATGTTGTATCACACCAAGCATATACTGCAAGGGACCAAAACTTGCAGGATGCACTTAGTATAGAGATAGACGACACACAGCACGGAGACAGGGGGCGAAACAGTCAGCCATGGAAGCATACAGACATCGCATGTTCTCTTGAGGAAGATCCTGCCACATCTGGCTTATAATGAACCTCCAAATTTGCCATAGTTGCCACTGGCCGAAGTTGATGTCGAATCTGGTCCCAAACGTTCTCGATGGGTTAGAGATCTGAGAACCTTGCTGGGAAAGAAAGCATATTGAAATCACGAAGGTAGGCCAGTGATACCCGTGCTGTATGAGGCCAGGCATTATCCTACTGGAAAATGTGGTTGTCAAGCTGAACCGGGAAGGGGAGCACAATGGTCGCAGAATTTCCTGGACGTATCGTTGTGCCATCAGGGTTCCTTCAATCATCAACAGTGAGGTGCAGGAATCGTATGAAAGGACACCCCACAACATGACACCTCTCGTTGAGTGGGTGTGCCACTCTACAATGCAGCGTGGATCACAGTGCTGGCCAGTACAAACTCCAGACTCGAATTTGGCGGCCGTCTTTGTCCAGACAGAACGGTGATTGTCGTTAAACACAACTCGTCTTCAATCCTCAACCTACCATGCTCCCCATTAATGGCACAAGGCCACATGTGCTCGATGATGCTCAGGTCGTAATGGTAAATGTCGTAAGAGATGCGACGACGATAGATATAGCTCTGCTAGCCGCCTGGATATGATATTATTGGACACAGGCATATCTCCCGCTGCCTTTAGATGTCCTTGATTGGCTCGCAGAGACGGCCGTTGAGTGCTTACAGCCTGTCGTACGATGAAACGACCCTCCTTGCTGGTGGTCCGCCAGGGTCCACCCGAGCCTTCTCGACGTGTGTGTCTGCCCTCCTGGTCCCATCGCTTCCAACATAAAATCACAGTGTAGGCAGAACGGTTAAAGTGGCGAGTAATTCGCCGAAACGTCCAACCGGCCTCTCACTAACTCATCCAGCTGGGAAAGGCTTGTCGAATGCACCGTCGCGGTATGCTGCATGTTCACTGGACTTGGCTCTGTGGCTCACACTGCTCACAAGGTCTTATTCGGTGTCTTAAAAGATGTGANCTAACTCATCCAGCTGGGAAAGGCTTGTCGAATGCACCGTCGCGGTATGCTGCATGTTCACTGGACTTGGCTCTGTGGCTCACACTGCTCACAAGGTCTTATTCGGTGTCTTAAAAGATGTGAATGGTGGAGGAACATGTATACTCTCCAGTGGCACATCCGCGCAAGCAAACAGCATAAACGCAAATGGGACACATGTCGGCCTAGGACGATACTGTGTGACAACTGATTATTTAATGGNCAAGCAAACAGCATAAACGCAAATGGGACACATGTCGGCCTAGGACGATACTGTGTGACAACTGATTATTTAATGATTATCAATATTTTTTTTCAAATGAGTGTAAATGTCTTAATTTGACGCGTTCGGGTTTGCGAAATAGTATTTTTTTAATAGGATAACCGTTTGGACCTTTTGGCCGGTGTTCGGTAGTTATGACACTTCTGGGCATATTCTGCGAGTGCATTTCTCTTCAGTTGCTGGGATGGCATGATTGTGAAATAACGGTCGTCGCCTTACCAGGAGGGCAATTGGCTGCCTTTCGCAATAGGCCGGCGAGCTACTTTTGGGGTTCCTGGCCGTGGCCACCCGCGAGCATTAACTGGCCTTTCACATCGTCTGCGGTCGTGGTGGAAGGGAGCAGGGGGCTATGCCCGCCCACTGCAGTTTCAAGGTGCTGGATAGAAGTGGTCGGTGTCAGTCAGTGTCAGTCAGTGAGTCAGTGCACCTAGATTACGTTTACGATTATGCAAATTTTCACCACAGTTAAGGCAAGGTCGCTTAGGAAAGCTGAAATTGTTTCGAGTGCTGGAGAAGCTAGGTGACCAGACATCAGCCCATGGGAGTCGGTGTTGTAACATCTCTTGAGAATCCCTTTGATTATCCCATGCACTGTGCAGAGTGCATGGTTAAGTGCAGATGGGCAGCCGATTTGTTATAAATGCAGGAAACCAGGACATGAGTGGCGTGACTGTAAGACTAAGAACAAATGTGGTGTGAGCCTAGAGAGTAAGGAAAAACTAAAAGCGAATGACAAGCCTCTTAAAAATAAATTGCCCCTAAAGTTCCATGAAGGTGTGTTAAATCTGTCCAATAGGATGTTAAAAAACGATGTTTCAGTTCTTATTGATACCGAGTGGCTGATTCTCTGGTAGATGACCAGTTTGTCCCGAGGCAGTATTGGAAAGGGGAAGAGGGTCAGCAAATAGCCGGAGTTACAAGGCGAAACAAACAAGTTAAATACAAGATATATTTGTGGTTTTTGCTGGGGAAATAAAGATATCAGCATCCAATAGGTCTGTTGTCGGCGCCGATAAAGGGAGTTATCCTTAGTTGTGACTTTGTTACCAAGGTTAAAGTGTCTGTTTATTGTGATTTGGAAGGTGACCTACATGTGTGCGTGGATGCCCCAGATTCGAAGCAATAGACGAAAGTTTTGACACTGAAAGATACAGATTAAAACTGGGAAATACAAAACGTTGGAGGTGCAGAATTCAGACTCCGAGGGTAATTCTAGGAAGACTGAAGCTGATTCAGTATGTGAGATAACCCTAATACCTACTGCCTGGGTGAAGCGCGTAGCCTTTATTGGGCGCGCGGGGCAAATGATTGATACACTGCAAACGTGTCAAGGAAGGCCTAAGGAAATAAAAGTTAATAATTGGCGGAATAATGTAACAGTGAAACATATGAGAGAAGTGTAAATTTAACATGTTCTGTTGTCTGCAAGTCGCCGACACACCGGCGAGTACAGAAGGAAGGCAGCCATCGCTATGCTCACTGGCAGAAGCTGATGGTGGTAGCACAGTGTAGCCGGCAACCTTGGGTAAAAGCTGATGGCCGCATGCCAGCACGAGTGGAACGAAGGTCCATATCATCACATGTGGGCAGGAGGTTATTGTCACACTGTCCCAGACGATAAATGAATAACCGAAGATGTGTCTATGAACAGTCCTGAAAGCTTCGTCATGGAATAAAAAAACATATATATATACTGTATATATGGGTTTACGTGCCCTACTGTAGCACTACTTAATGTACAGTTTGAATGGAATCGTATAACTGGCCCTCGAGGAATGGAAAAAAAAAAATTTTTTCGTGCGACGATTTTCATAAATGGAGAGAAAGAAGGGTTATTTGCATTGCTCATGCTGGATTCTGTACATTTTATTATGCTGTGTGTATGTAGGTAAATTATACATTACAANATTATGCTGTGTGTATGTAGGTAAATTATACATTACAAAGGATACATACAAAGACTATCACAATGCAGTCTACTAATCATAATCATCAGAAACGCAACATATGCACAGTATTGCGAAGGAGGGATTTGGAACAAACATGTCCTATTTAGTTAGTGCCGGATCAATACAGTGTATAACCACCTCACGCCCAGACGCATGCATGCACACGACGAAGCCTACTCAGTACCAAATAATCTTACTTGTCATAGGGCAGAGTATCCCACTATTGGATAGCAGTGTCCATCAGTTACTCAAAATTCGTGGAGGAGGACGGTCAGCAATTGCTCTCTTCACTTCACTCCATGCATGTTCCACACATTTCTTGTCCGCCGAATATGCAGGCCACTCCATTCGCTGTATGCCATGCATCGCAAGGAACCGATTGGCCACACTGGCTCGATAGGGACGACCATTATCATCCACTAGTGTGAAGCCCTCGCCCAGTGTAGCATCAAAACCTCTTACTGCAGGTTGGAGAATGTTGTCTCGGTATACCAGACCAGTCATGTGACCCTGAATAGGAATGAGCGACATTTGTCGACTAAACATGACCCACCCCAAAACATGGCAGAGCCCCCTTGCTACTGACGATGTTCCTGGATGAAGAGCTGTTTCTATCGCTCACTTGATCGTCTGCAGACTAGAATGCACCTGTTGTATGGGCGCAAGCTTATGATCACCTCATCAGTAAAGAGCATATGCTTCCACTGGTACAGATTCCACTGGCGATGTGTTGTTGCCCACCTCACGCGAGCTGCCCCATGTTGTGGTTGAAGAAGAGCCTTTGGCAATGGCCTACTTGCTAGCAGTGCCGCGTCGTGCAGCCGATTACACACCGTCTGCCCCGACACATTTACTCAGGTGGCCCTCCGAAGATCCTGGCATAAAGATTTTGCAGTGCTATCACCACATACCAGTCCTCCCTACAGGTTGTTTTGCGTGGGTGTCCCATCCGGTGTCAATCACCAACTCTTTGTGTCTTTTGTAACCGACTCCACACTGTGGAGACAACAATTTGACTCACTCCAACACATGCGACGACATACACATGTCGCCAGCCCTCTTGCAACAATGTGACAATTCGCATGCGGTCAGTCGTCGAAATGGGCACTCGTGGCAATGTTTACCGCAATCTTACATGCGCTGTCTCTACACCGCTGATCGTACAAGTGATGTTATTAAACCGAACGAAATGCCATATTACCCCTATCGGCCACCTGTCGATCCTGCTCACGGGTTAGCGGCACTTCGTGCTCAGACACTGGCATACAGTGCATACGGTTAATATGTTGGAGGTTCCGCGACATAACCATGTGACATCGTGATATGCAAAACTTTATGTAAGCACTATATTAGCACATTCGATAATTGTCAGAGGCACAGTCAGTATACAAAGTTAAGAAAAAATATGTTTCGTAGATATAACGCAATAAGTTTAAATGTTTTTACAANAGGCACAGTCAGTATACAAAGTTAAGAAAAAATATGTTTCGTAGATATAACGCAATAAGTTTAAATGTTTTTACAACTGCCATTCTAAAAATAAGTTTCTGGCACACTTGAAAAAATTAAATAACATGGCCTACTATAGAACATCTTCTTCGTAAAATTTGGTACGAATCGGTTGATTGTATCCCGACATATAACATAAGATCATTATAGTTTCATGTGCGGCTCTGTTACAAAATGGAGGAGAAATTAAACACTTTATCGAAAAATTTTAAGATGGTAAGCATACAAATTTAGGGCCTAAGTTGAAATTTAATTCGTAGTTTCATAGATATAAATACTGTAAGTAAGCTAAAATGGATATACACTGAAGTGCCAAAAAAACTGGCATAGGCGTGCGTATGCAAATAACAGAGTTATGGAACCAATCAGAGTAACGCGATGCGGTCGGCAACTAGATCGGTTACCGCTGCTACAATGGCAGTTTATCAAGATTTAAGTGAGTCTGAACGAGGTGTTATAATCGGTGCACGAGAGATGGGACATAGCATCTCCGAGGTAGCTATAACATTTGGATGTTCGCGTACGACCATTTCACGAGTGTACCGTGAATATCGGGAATCCGATAAAACATCACATCTTTGACATCGCTGCGGCCGGAAAAGACTGTGAAAGAATGGGACAAACGACGACTGACGAGAATCATTAAACGTGACAGACGTGCAACCCTTTCTCAAATTGGCGCAGATTGGATTTGTGGACTACCCTGCAGGATTCATGGTGTGAATTGCCTCCTGCATACCTTCAGACATTAATCGAGTCCATTTTTTTTTTGCTCTTCGTTGTATGATCACAATTTTGAAAATAAGTTTCTGACCCACTCAATATACATGGCCTGCTGTTTGCCAAATTTGGTGGGAATGTATAAGTTTTTTCTGGAGATTTCACATAAAAACTTTAATTTTTCATGTGGAATATAGCAAGATGGCATACAAAAGTGACTTTGTGTGTACATATTTGATGATTTTAATATGGACTGCCAGCACACAAAGTTAAGTTCGAATTAATTGCATGGTTTCGACGGTATAGCATTTCATGATAAAATGGCTATATGGAGGAAATTTTTAATATGTAAGAGCCTGACATGCTTAAAATGAACCATTTTATATAATTTTCCGTAGTAAAACCTTTTACCAAATTTGGTAGGAATCGGATAGTTGTTTCCCGAGATACAACATAAAAATTATTTTATAATTCGTGTTGTGCCATCTTACAAAATTACATAAAAAGAAGTTCTGTGTAGATACCCTTGGTCGTTGATATAAATACTGACCGCATAAAAAATGACGTTAGAATTGATTTAATGGATTCGGCGATATAACAATCTAATGTAAAACAGCTTTATGGCCACCATTTTGAAAATAATTGTCTGATATACTTAAAACATACAATTTTACATCACCTGCCGCAGGACTACTCGTTTTCTGAATTTTGTAGAAATCGGTTAATTGTTTCCCTAGATATGACAAAAACTTTGTGTTCATGTGGCACTATCTTACAAAACGGAGGACAAAACTCATTGTTTTTGGCTTATATGATGCTTGTAATAGATACTGCCATCATACAATATTTGGTTGAAATTGGTTAAATTTTATGGTAGTTATACCGAATAAAACTAACATATTTGTATTGCCACCATTTTGAAAATGAGTGGCTTATTAAGTTCAATTACTTATATATACCTGGACTATCATAGTATGACTTATGTGCCACATATGGTTAAAAATTGGTTGAAAATGTTTTGAGATATAACATTAAAAGTTTTATTTATACGTGTAATACCATCTTCCAAAATGGGGGATAAACAACATTATTCACCTCTGAATTCAATATTTACATGTTGTGCTGTCAGCCTTCAAAATTTCGTTTAAATAGATTGAATTGTTTCTGAGATATGACATATCACACTAAATATTAACATGGCCACAATTTTGAAAGTAAGTGCCACGCGTGGTCGAAAACTATAAAAGTCAGGTGTCCTTACTTATAACTGTGAACCGAGTTTGATGAAATTTGGTTCATGCATCCAAAAATGTAAGGGGGGAGTATCAAATATGCGCGCGCACACACACACACACACACACACNAATTTGGTTCATGCATCCAAAAATGTAAGGGGGGAGTATCAAATATGCGCGCGCACACACACACACACACACACACAGGCACTTCAGACAGCAAACACTCATACACACTGATACACCGACATGAAAGTGAANCACACACACACACACACACACAGGCACTTCAGACAGCAAACACTCATACACACTGATACACCGACATGAAAGTGAACTCATAAGCCTTTCTTTCCTTCGGAAAGTTTGCTTTAAAGTCGCTAAACTTAGTTTTTTTTTCATTTGTAAGTGCACTATTGTGAATGCACTAATCAAATATTCAATTTTTTTTAAATATCACGGATAGAAAATTATTGGCAAATAACAAATTTTAATAAACCTTACCTGCTTAAAACTATTACTAAAACATACACTTTGAATCACATCCTTTACTTAGTATTTTATTGGGTTGCAGTGTGCATACAATTTTACCTGATGCAATGATTGCGAAGATGGAAGCCCCTATGAAGTGCATACAGTCGTCAGACTTAGCTGTGCCCCAAATACACACATGTGTTTGATACAATTTACATGTTACTGGGGTGAAGTGGAGAGATTTGGGTGGCTCTTAACATTGAGGTCTTGGGAACCAGTGAGATGAAGTGTGATAAGTATGGAGCAGAACAAGAATGCACGGGCAGGGGAAATTGGAGATCCCCGAGAAAACCTACTGACAATTGGCAACGTCCGGCACGAATCCCACTTGCGAAATTTTGGAAGCGACACCATACATGCTACTGATTAAATATATCTAGACAGTAATAAAACGATAGTAGCCTGTTTATTAATATTGTGGTAATTTGCAGGGAATTTGACAAAATTTTGACGTGGACTACTCTTGCGTGGTCTGGCACGGCCACTGTCATCACGTCATCGGCCCACAATCGCTGCACCAGTGCGACCTGCGGAACAGGCACGTCGTACGTCCCGATGCGTGTCCGTGTCGTTCACCGAGTGATCCAACCGAGTGCCTGTGGTGTCTTTAGAGAGATTAGAGTAGGAATCAAGTGTCAGAATTTGTAGTAAATAGCCTTAAAATGTATCGCCCACGGGCAAATGTTCGTGAAATTCACCTTTACGGGATTGCGAAGTAATCGCAGAATAAATGCACGCCACGTGCATATTTAATGAGATGTAGAGTAGCAAGGCTAGGGTATTTGAAGTGTTCTATATAATTTTCCGAGTGCCATTGTGTGTCTAATCAAGCAAATTAGTGACGTGGGAAATAATTTTTCTTTCAACCTAACTGTTCCGGTCGTAGAGTGCCCCAACACTTAACAGACCTAAATTTCCCACATTCTCTGCAAGGCACCACATAATCATGTTTCGTATTTGAATTAGTGCTTAATTAAGAACTCTTAACTCTCTGCAAGATTAAGAAAACTCACTTAGAACGTTTCAGTGTTTTATGTGTATATTTTTCAAGTTCTAGGTTAATGAGGTCAGTTAATTAAATTACCTCGCGGAGTGGAGCGAGTTCTCGGCAAGGACGCCGCTCGCGCCATCTCCGGCAGTCTGATTCCACGGGTGTTAAGTGCAGCACGTGCGTCGCGTCGTGGGAGAGTTTCATACTTTGTTCTGAACACTTAACTGCAATAGGCTAACGTAATTTACTGGAAAACGTTTATTTAATTACCAACAATCTTCCCTGCGTTCGCAGCACCCCTCCGTGAGCTCAATTTATCGATCATGGAAGGTTTATTACTCTTGTAAGTTTTCGCGCCATTCTTGGCCTTTTTGTACAGTAACGGCCACTGGCAGACCTTGTGAGTCAGGTCCGCTTTAATTTGCATTTCATACATGTAACTGTGTACAAAATTCGGTAATATAATTTATTTGAGTTAGCCAAATTTGTGAGTTCTCATTTTTGTGTTGTATTTCGGGTCCTGAACCTATCCAGGAACACATCGACGCCTCAAGGAGGTATCCTTTATTTATAAGGTAAAAGGTAATACTAAGGCGTGCTGGGGAGCCTGAATACTCCTNGACGCCTCAAGGAGGTATCCTTTATTTATAAGGTAAAAGGTAATACTAAGGCGTGCTGGGGAGCCTGAATACTCCGGCTATATATTACGTTTTCCTGTAAATTTGTACTGTGTGTGTCAGGGGATACAGTCACGTGGTCGCCCGGCCCACGATCCTGAGAACTGTGACTTCGTGCTCACCCAGTGAGCTGGTGCCCATCCTATTTGAAATAGGAATATTGTGTAATATTCTGACTTTTCGAGACATAGTCGCCAGACGACGTCCGCATTACTATCCCCGACCGCTCAGGTAAAGTTAATTTAAAAAAAAAAATTGCGCAAATTGCAGGTTATAACTCTCTTGCCGTTTTCTTAATTTCTTTTGGAATGTTCGATGTCCATATTCCCACACTNGACGCCTCAAGGAGGTATCCTTTATTTATAAGGTAAAAGGTAATACTAAGGCGTGCTGGGGAGCCTGAATACTCCTGCTATATATTACGTTTTCCTGTAAATTTGTACTGTGTGTGTCAGGGGATACAGTCACGTGGTCGCCCGGCCCACGATCCTGAGAACTGTGACTTCGTGCTCACCCAGTGAGCTGGTGCCCATCCTATTTTAAATAGGAATATTGTGTAATATTCTGACTTTTCGAGACATAGTCGCCAGACGACGTCCGCATTACTATCCCCGACCGCTCAGGTAAAGTTAATTTAAAAAAAAAATTCCGCAAATTGCAGGTTATAACTCTCTTGCCGTTTTCTTAATTTCTTTTGGAATGTTCGATGTCCATATTCCCACACTNCGCAAATTGCAGGTTATAACTCTCTTGCCGTTTTCTTAATTTCTTTTGGAATGTTCGATGTCCATATTCCCACACTTGTTTTACAACGTTTTACTTTATTTACAGAATTATGTAACAAATGCTTCTAACAGGAAAAAAGTACAAATAAAATTTGGTTATTTCTGTGCTTGACTACATCAAAGATATTTAAAATTATTTTTGGTTAGACTTTGTGGTAGTCGTCAGTATGTAGTATTGATATAGGTTCTTTATTAAAGTTATAATCATAAGCATGAGTCCATAGCACATTTAAAATAATTTTTTTAGTGTTTATACATAGCCAGTTTTCAAAAAGCTGCACTAGGGATCCCTGATACAATGAAAAAAAAAGAAAAACAAGAGTTACTCATATAACCAATAAAACTTCTTTACTTTATATGGTCGCAAATCATTTTTAATGTAATTCTTAAAAGCTTAGATAGTAAGTAGGACTTAAAGTTTCATTGACAGTAATGTTATAAAATACTGAACCAGAATCATATGCAACAGTATTGAGACAATTACACATATTTTGTGTATTTGTATACTGTGTGTGCTTTACCTGGGACTCGAACCCAGTAAACCTCTACCATAAGCTAGCATGCAACCATTTGCATTAAAGAGGTAAAATTAGAAGCATCGACTTCGGATGTAATCAGTATAATATTTTGAGTGATATGGTTTACTAACCTAAAAACTTGNGCATCGACTTCGGATGTAATCAGTATAATATTTTGAGTGATATGGTTTACTAACCTAAAAACTTGACATTACCGTCATTTTGAAAATAACTGTCTTAGCCACTTAACTTCACGCTGAATGTTAAGCAGGCCTCAGCCGTGGACAGCCATTTGCATGTCAAGTAAGTTATTTCACTACATCCATTTTTTTATATCACTTTCGAACAAAAAACTATCTACAAATTTTGAAGANCTTGACATTACCGTCATTTTGAAAATAACTGTCTTAGCCACTTAACTTCACGCTGAATGTTAAGCAGGCCTCAGCCGTAGGACAGCCATTTGCATGTCAAGTAAGTTATTTCACTACATCCATTTTTTTATATCACTTTCGAGCAAAAAACTATTTACAAATTTTGAAAANATATCACTTTCGAACAAAAAACTATCTACAAATTTTGAAGATACTGTAGTGCTATTGGATCCAATAATTATTTTTAATTCTAAGAATATTATATTATAGATTGAAAGATTTTTATAGCAACAGTTTTCAGTCTATATGTCCAGCCTCTTAAAAGCTATATAGCACTCTGGCCTGAGATGAGCTGTTTAAAATAGTCACTGTCGCTGACATTCTATCTCTTCAAAAAAATTAAAATTGTGAGATTTTATAATAAAACACTTGAAGGCAAGGCTCAGGCCACAACGTGCAGCATGGATCAAGAGGTGAAGAGAGTAGGAGAGCAGGTTAGCCGACATATCAACTTGACTAGGTAGACCGTCGTGGACGCATCTTTACCTCGTATCTCCAGGGTAATGACGAATACCAACGATAGCAAAATTCAGTTTTTACGAGTGCCAAATGTGATTTTCTAAATTTATTCAGGGGCTGGATAAAAAAACTTTCAAATATTTTTTTTTAAGTTTATTCAAGTTTTTTTTATAACATAGCCTACGTGAAGAAGTAACGAAGAATTTAAAGCTTAGACATAAAAGAAAACCGTAAATTTTCGAGTCATGAAAATATAATTAATAGGATGACATACACAATTATTTGATTTATTTATGTAGGGCTGCGACACTATTTATTGCCAAAAAATATGGGGAATATTTGAAGCAAAGAAATGTTAATTAATTATAAAAATGTCAGCTAACTTACAGTAGTCAATCGTGTAACTTTGTTTGCCAGACATTTTACGGGGATCGTATGGAATGATGCAACATACCGTATGCAGCCTGCCAGTTGGACATGATTGTCATGTACGATCAGCACGTTCTAGAGAAATATTTCTGCTCTAACTTACTGAATGGGAATTGTAAGTGCAACGCATTACTCAGTCACATTAAAACTGCCATCGGAACTCAGAGAAAAGTGTTAATTCTTGGTCTTGCACAGTCTCCAATGGGGTTTTGTTTCAAATACAGCTACGGTAACTGGCAGTTAGTTTTAGTTGAATCAATTCACATCATTTCTTAGTTATCTAGCCATGTAATCACTAGCAAACATAAATAATTAATAATGTTTTTACATTTTAAATACAATTTTTTATTATTGTTTCCACACATTTATGTAGTTCCATATAGGTAGTGGCTTCAGTACAAAATAAGCACTTCCCAACCAAATATTGCAATGCAACAGGTGCTTTTATTTTTTTACATCAATGTGTAAGATAAAAAAAATTCTCAGCAAATAGTACATGTAACCAGACCATGTCTAGGGGAGCGGGGGTGTTAGTTTGATTAAAAAACAAAAACTGTATATACCACAGAGTAATATACGATTAAGATTGAACCGATACGGTCTGGAAGTAGATTTCAAGTAATAAATGTACTAAATAGATAACGACGTATTATATATATATATCAATCTCGTGCAGCCAGAACGCACTGAAGATTCATATTTATATACACTCAGTTTGTGGGATAGCTACTGATGAAATACATGTTGAATACTGAATAGAACTACTAATGTGCGCACTGTGCTTTGATTAGAGGTTTTAGTTATGTTTTTTTATAATTTGCAAAAATATAAAAAAGCACACATTTCTAAAATTAAATATTGTTCACAATACAATTATAAAAATCTTACCTCTTGTTATAGACCGATGGATACACAATTTCGTAAAATTTTGTAACTTTCGAATTTTAGTGACTTTTGAGACTAATAAACCACGTTAATTAATTTGTAATGTTCTACTTTTGAAATTTTTCACCAAAAGTTCTATCAAATAATATATATAAAAAAAAAGNGTTAATTAATTTGTAATGTTCTACTTTTGAAATTTTTCACCAAAAGTTCTATCAAATAATATATATAAAAAAAAAGAGACAACACTAAAATCTAACTTTTTAAGATCGAAATTAACAACAAAATAGTGTAATATTTGCACACNGTTAATTAATTTGTAATGTTCTACTTTTGAAATTTTTCACCAAAAGTTCTATCAAATAATATATATAAAAAAAAAAGAGACAACACTAAAATCTAACTTTTTAAGATCGAAATTAACAACAAAATAGTGTAATATTTGCACACNAAAAAAAAAGAGACAACACTAAAATCTAACTTTTTAAGATCGAAATTAACAACAAAATAGTGTAATATTTGCACACACATAGCAATAAATGTCGCAATTGCTATATATTTTTTATGATGCCATCAATATTTCACAAAAAATCAAAATCAGATTTTACGATTAAAATTTAATTCAGTGGGTTTCAATTACTTAATAGTTAAATAATTGTTTTCTTCACAATAGTTTATACTCTAGTCTCTTTAAGTGAGGTTTGCCACACCACAAATAACACTAACCCAAAGAGATTTGAACAACTATATATTTGACAGTAAATATTACAAAATTTGCAAGAGTTATCCTTAAATTACATCACCAAAATTAATTAATTCCATGATAACTATTTTTTTAAAAACTCGACAATTCTCTAGTATTACTAAAATACAGTATCGTATTAATAGTACCATCAGTAAGATACTTTGATATAAAAAAATATTACATGTCTGAATGATTAGTATCCTCAGTTACTAGAATTCTAAACAAGTATCACATTAAGACGTTAAAATTATGATAACCTAGTTCCGTCTATCACTTGCCTTCTTAAAAAAAATTATTTCAAATAAAGCATGATATTTCTAAAAAAAATTGGCTTCCAACCTTGGTTTTACAAATCACAATATTTGAAAATAATCTTTCTTGCATAACACTTTATAATTACTATCACGTCGATGACTAGACTGTGGTGCTCCATTTGATACACAATAGGCAGAAAGGAGGGCAGCTTGTCGAACTTAGGAAAGCCTCCATTTCCCTAAAAATACGTATTAAAATTTCAATTAAAGATATGAACATGGCAGAGCAGTCACTTACGACCCTTCAGAGCTCCTATCGATTAAAGATTTAAAACTTGGCTAAAATTAAAATATTCATAACGCCCAAAGAAACATGAGAGTCGTGGAAAAACATAAGCATTAAACATGAGATGAAAATCTACTTGCTTGTATGGCCAAATATAGCGATATGCGAAACGTCAATCACGGGAAAATACAGACACACGACGACTTAGTTGTGTCGAAAAAGGATTTATATGGGCGACCGAAACTACAATTTTAAAAAAGATCTGCACTCCCAAGACATACACAACTATACCACACATAATACAAATATTTTTTACTGCCCAAATNTTTTAAAAAAGATCTGCACTCCCAAGACATACACAACTATACCACACATAATACAAATATTTTTTACTGCCCAAAGTAAATACGTTAACGATCTCTACGACACCGTTAAATCTGCCCCATCACGCAGTTGCTCGCCCAAAGGCAGTATCAGGAAGTTAACATAACTGCGGCTGATCCCTGCTGAACTAGAACGGTGTAGCTAATCCATAATGACATTTTTAATACAGAAGACACGTTGCAGTCGTCGGACGGGCGTAGAATAGAAGGAGCTGCTGCCGCTTATCATCACCGAGGCAACCNACAGAAGACACGTTGCAGTCGTCGGACGGGCGTAGAATAGAAGGAGCTGCTGCCGCTTATCATCACCGAGGCAACCCCCTCAGCGCGGGGGTAGTACAGGCTTGTGAGGTCCCTTGTCTTCCCAGGCGGTAATCGATATTTANGCCCCATCACGCAGTTGCTCGCCCAAAGGCAGTATCAGGAAGTTAACATAACTGCGGCTGATCCCTGCTGAACTAGAACGGTGTAGCTAATCCATAATGACATTTTTAACACAGAAGACACGTTGCAGTCGTCGGACGGGCGTAGAATAGAAGGAGCTGCTGCCGCTTATCATCACCGAGGCAACCCCCTCAGCGCGGGGGTAGTACAGGCTTGTGAGGTCCCTTGTCTTCCCAGGCGGTAATCGATATTTAGGTCTGGGTTAGGGGTAGATAACCCGCCCCGTCCTGGCGTTCATTCATATAGCAGTTTACCCGGCATGCGCGGCCATTCGCATGCCGAGTAATCAGTTGTGCGACCCAGTATAGCCCCTGGGCCACGGTTGTTCCAATCTTTGATTCCCCTCCCTTTTGCCCGCGAGAGTGAGTGGGAAAGGCGGTGGATTTCCAGGTCTCTACTAAGGCGGAATTTAGAAAAGCAAAGTAGGTCCTATAGGTAGTTATTTAAAAACAATGCATGTTTGTTAAATTAGGGAAAAACCTTTTCCCGTGAATTTATCGCGGATGGTCTGGAAGAGGTGGAGGAGGTGGGGCCTTCCTCTGGGTTAGTTATGATAATAAATAAACGGAGAAGAGCGAGTTGTAGCAGTAGAGGTTCTACTGGGGTTTGTTTCCTAATTTTGTTTTCAGTTTTTATTGTAGTCGAATTAGGTGCTTGAAAGATGTGGAATTGTATAGGTAATCATATAATAATGTTAATAAATACTTATAGGTTCTTTTAGTTTGTTAATTTTGCGATAATATACGTATTTTAAGTTGGGCGAAGCTTTTTATCAGAGAAAAAATATTTTTAACGTTGAAAGTATGTCCTATTTCCACACCTGTTGTTTATCAGGAATTTTTCGCCATGTATATCCTGATTTTTGTCGACCATTGCAATGAGAAAACATAAATCCATCTGAGATATATTTAAAGTCTCTTGTATCTGATAAAATTATGGAGTCTAAAACGAAGGTTGTGCTTGTCTACTAGAACAAGGTTTTTTTTGCTGTTTTTTGTAAACCAGTGGTTACGGCTTAAGGCCCACATTTAACTTCAACAACAGCATTTTCCTCGGCGTTTTATGACATTGCAAGTCCGTCCGGACTAGCTCCCAAATACCGTGTTGCAATTTTACAAATAGCCCACATTTTGTCACAGTTAAACCAGTCTAGTTTTCAAAATGCTTAATAGCAATGTGTTCATTTCTGCGTACATGCTGATTAGCTTGTGTCTAAACTGGTGGCTTGTGCACATGCTGTTTCACAATGTTTGAACATAATGCGGTGTCCCTCTGACGGTATACAGCTCCTAAATTGCTTGCAGTCGAACACACTCGTCTTCGCTCGGTAGGAATTTATTTCTTGAATTGTGTTTCTCCCAGTGTGCCACGTTTTCTATGTTCACTTTGTATTGTAAGCTTGGTTAAACAACCGGTTTCTTTTAATACTATCCCAAGATAAAGTGACCTTACACACATTCGCCTGTCAGTGGTTGCAGTTATTCATTTTCAAACACTGTTTCTCAATTCCTGGTTAACATCCATGTTGCCAAATGTCTGGTAGCCAAGTTATTCGAGGTTCTTCATTACTGTCCCATAAAAAAACTGAATAGTAGGTGTTATTAAATACACGAGTACATAAAAAAAATTATATCCAAATTTTAATGACTTTTTATTCAATTATTGTCTCTTATAGTATGTGCCTACAATTTTTTAACTATTAATTTAACTATTTACTTAGCACTGTACCCCTAAATTCCGAAAGAATAAAACTTTTATTAAAAGATTTTAATTGTCACCTTTATGTCGACCACATGCCGCATTTGGGTGAAATAGTTTCCGATGTGACAAGAAGTACGTTATGTATGCAACACTAAGGTAAACTTTTTAAAATACACTTCCGACTAATTCAGATTTTTAAATTTTGTAATGTAGATCTTCTGTAGACCACTTTTGGTGAAAACTGGTTGAACAATTCGTAATATATAGCTCAATTTTTTTTAGGCAACCTTAAATCCAAAGTGGCGTACGAAATGTGCTAGTAATAATTCAAAATAATTGATTCGGCAGTTACTCTTCCTCTGTTACAATACACATTTGTTTAACATGTGCANGCTAGTAATAATTCAAAATAATTGATTCGGCAGTTACTCTTCCTCTGTTACAATACACATTTGTTTAACATGTGCAAAATTATTCATTGAATACAATTTCACAAAATGAGGTTGCAGGTTTCAAAATAATGGTTTCATCTACTAATAATCCGTGACTGTAGGTAATGTCCTATAATACTAATTGTATGCGAAATTTGGTAAAAATTATGTGGTTACTTTCTCAGAATTATATTAGTGAACTACCGCCATACCAAGTTTGTTTTCGTAGAATGGTTCCCTAAAAACACAACCAAAATATTAAAAAAAAAAAAACCTCACTTAGAAATTAATTATTAAGTGTAAGTTAAATGAAAACTGCAAAAAATAATTGTTCCTGTATCACCAGATGTACTGTGTTTAGTGATATTTAGCGCACTAATTCAAAAGGCTTCACGGAAAACAGATCGAAAAATTTTCTCATAAATTTAGATTTCCTAACAAAAATAGACAAAAAAATCAATATCGCGTACATCCGGCTTTCTNATGGTTCCCGAAAAACACAACCAAAATATTAAAAAAAAAAAAAAAACCTCACTTAGAAATTAATTATTAAGTGTAAGTTAAATGAAAACTGCAAAAAATTATTGTTCCTGTATCACCAGATGTACTGTTTTTAGTGATATTTAGCGCACTAATTCAAAAGGCTTCACGGAAAACAGATAGNCGCACTAATTCAAAAGGCTTCACGGAAAACAGATAGAAAAATTTTCTCATAAATTTAGATTTCCTAACAAAAATAGACAAAAAAATCAATATCGCGTACATCCGGCTTTCTTCGCACGAGGCTGATGAGCGACTTCCGTGTATGGGATTTTAGGATGTCTTCGAAACACACAACTGCGGGTTCGAATGCCATTAATGTTTTTAGTGTTCCCAGAAGCAAGTTCATCTATGACGTTTTGGCAGAACTCTCTTTACTATATCGCAACTTCGATGCTATAAAAATATTTATGTGAGAAACGTATTTTCGCCCGTCGCTAAAAAAGATATTTAAAAAAATGTTCCTATGCGTACTGCAAAAGGGACATGCTTTATATTTTTACTTAGACGATCTTCAGAGTAAAAATTAGTCAAATCATTCAGCCGTAGGTAGTTTACAGTTTTACCCACAGACCCGTTCAGTGATTCACGAAAACCCGAATTTCCTGTACAGAATCCGGAAGTTTTAATTCGGAACATCGGAAATTAGAGGATGACGAATATTTCCGGTCCCGATAAAGGACAGTGGATTTCAACTGTTTAAAGTTAGATGAATTTTGAATGTCTTATGTTAAATTTATATAGGTTGTTTTATATTCCAGCAAGAGTACTTATTAGAAAATATACTTTGTAGGGTAGTTTTGTAATCATATTTTAGGTAGATTAAATAATATGAATTCTCAGTTTCTTTCATAAATACTGCATCGGTAAATGCTAAACGCTCGGCTGTTAGGTAAATCTTGAACAGCAAGAAATGTGAATCGTAATACTCGATAATGAGTGTACTATCCCATCTATACAAAAAGGAAAATTTTGCAAGGAATATAATAAGCAAAATACAAGTTTAAATTTAACACCATACAAAAAACATTAATTCGTACAAATATTGCTTTTCAATTTAACAGTTCGCATAAGTTGCATCTAAATTTGTATATTTCTGACGCTCAAATAATGCTCGCTGTGATATTAATAGTCCATTCACGGTTACTTTCAAGTTGTCTGAAGCACTGCTTAAAGTCTTCTTTTAGGCAGTTCCTCCGCTTCATGCAAACAAAGTTTGACGAAGTCTAGAAAATTAGACCAAAAGGACAACATAACGTATTCCTGCGCACTCAGTTGAATAATATTTAACATGAGAACTATTTCTCACTAGGCATTGCCAACATCTTTCTCAGTCATGTTAATTATATATGATATAATAGAATTTGTAGAGAAGTTTGAGAAACAATTCAATGTTAGCAAAAATAAGATACTTTGACGTTAACAGAGGTATTAAACGTTTGTGATAGGCTCATGTGGCATATTCAGGAAACAACCGAACACGTCAAACATAGATTGATTTTTCAAAAGTTTGGGTAAAGACTCCGTGAATATAACATAATGCTTCTTTCTCTTTATGTACTTGTTAAAATAGAGTTCACGAAGGCTTGAAACACAGGCGGTGTCACTACTCTCGTTTTGAGTGACGTACTGACACAAAAGGTAACAGAAAAGTTCGCACCTTGCGATAAGAGTATCAGTACGCGTCGTCAGCACCTGCCAACCCATTGCCCTCCCACTCCCGCATCACGTCTTATCTTATGAATGAGAGCAGAAGTGCATAGGACACGTTTCTGCACACAGCGACGAACGAAACCAGCAGCGCTACATGGGGTAAGGAAACAAAAACGACGCCATCCAAACTATCCTTAAAAATTGTAACATGGTCTGCCTTAGATTTACTTGTTTGAAGAATAGTAAAAATCGGTTGTTTACCGAGATATGGCATAAAAACTCACTTTCTTATTTGGTGCTTTCGTACAAAATTTTCTAAAAAGATATACGGTTTGGATGGAATCCGTACTTTTCGTTTTGAGATCGTCAATGTTAGCCGGCAATGGTGGACGAAACACTTGATCCTTTATGTACAGTCATAGAAAAAAAAAATTGCACGTGGTAATATCCGGGTTTCTTGGGGGCCAGTGATGAAGATCCTGGTCACCAGCTGCTCCTCGACCAATCCAACGTTACGGCAACATCTCGTTAATGTATCCGCGAACAGCTAGGTGCCAATGGGGTGGCGCACCATAAAGGAAACATTAGACCGTCCCCTTCACATTTACATGTTGAATGCGAGCTAGCTACCCTCTCACCAGTTCAAACCGAGAGTTATGAACGCCATCCAAACCGTAACACCGGACATGCTGACAAGAGATTAGAACGAGTTTGATTACCGCGTGGATGTCATTCGGGCCGCTTGTGGTGGTCACATTGAATATTTATGAATGTATGGTAAACAAACTTCACTGTACCACGGTTCATTAGATTGTTCAATCACGGTTGTAGGTGGTTTGGTTTTGATATTATAGACCTTCAAATTTGGAGTATTTTTTTATACTCATTTTGTATATAACTAGTTGTGCCCGAAGCTCCGCTTGCGTGGACAACAGAATTATTGTTTAGATTTTTTTTAAAATAAAGTAGAATTGTACTTAGTGTTAAAATTCTATACTCTACACATATTATAAAACTCAACATCTCTCAGTCTGTCTGTCTGTTAGTGCGCTTATCACTCGAGAACCACTTATCTGATTTACGTGTTTTTTTTAATTCATAGCTATGTTCTCTGGCCAGGTTTTGGTATATATTTTTTTACGTAAAGTAACGTAAGGAATAAGCAGTGACGTTAATAGTGAATCAAGTCGGAAAAAGGTTTGCCGCCAGCGCGCTCTCTTGCAATACACTGTCTAAACCGTTAAAGATGGAACAATATCATGTAGTAAAGAATTTTGTAGAATAANATAAGCAGTGACGTTAATAGTGAATCAAGTCGGAAAAAGGTTTGCCGCCAGCGCGCTCTCTTGCAATACACTGTCTGAACCGTTAAAGATGGAACAATATCATGTAGTAAAGAATTTTGTAGAATAAAAAAAAACAAAAAAAACTACGTGGTAATATATATCTATCTATAACAGAGAAATACTAATAAGCATGTCGGTAGTGTGCTTTTCTAATATATTATATGAAGTTTCCCTGATGTAGTCATTGTTATGGTTGAATCTACTATGTTATCTGGTATTGGTAGGCCCATGCTTTTAATACTTTTTCCTGACAATGTCTGCAGTTGCTTTTCAATTTCAATGAGTGCAAGGCGAAAAAATTCGTCATTCAATGTTGCTTGTGAAATAAATAGTAAAAACGCGTATTAGTATCCACTGCTTTACAAAGTTCGGATTCGGAGCATTAACTTCGAATTTAATCGTCTAATGTTTCGAATGATAGAATTTACGAACCTAGAATATTTACAGGGCCGTCATTTTAAAAATAAGGTACTGAGCCACTTAAAACATGTCAGCTTTCATGGCCTACCATAGTGCTACTTGTGTGAAGAATTGTATGGAAATCGGTTGTTTGGTCCCTAAGATATGATAAAAAATAAAATTTTATTATTTAATCTTATCGTACAAAATTGCCAGAAAAAGAGGATCTATATACGACGCTTCTAGTGTATACAGTCTACATAAGTATTTTATTTGAATTTCGTTAAATAGTTCAATATATATGCCAAACTTACCTAAATTATTTTCGTAGCTGCCATTTTAAATATCGTTGTCTGATCCATTTAAAACATGAAAGATTACATGGCCCTCTGTAGCGGTTATGGTAAGTACAATTTGGTACACATTTATTAAAAATGTTCTAGTTTAACATCTGGTAGGAATCAATTGATTAGTCCTCGAGACATGGCATACAACATCCATAATTTTCATGTGGCGATCTTTATAAATGGAGGACAAAAAAAATGTAGTAGCAATTTCGATGAATGTGTGCTGCCAATATATAAGATTTACTTAAAATAGATTGCATAGTTTCGTAGTCATAGCACATAAAATTAAATTTTTTTATAGCCGCCATTCTCAAAAAAAACCTAATTTAAAATACATATATTAATATGGCCTACCACAATCCAACAACTTCGCCAAATATTTTAAGAATGTGTTAATTGTTTCCCGAAATATGATATAAAACTTTATTTTATTAATATAACTATCTTACAAAATAGCAGACAAATGAGACTCTGCATATACAAATTTCATAGTTGTAATAGGTACTGTCGGCGTACAAATTTAAGTTAGAACTTGTTTCGTTAATAAAATATTTTGAGCTAAATTTTTATATTGCTACCATTTATAAAATAAGACATAATAGTTTATACCACCTGCTGAAGTACTATTTGTTTGCCAAAATTGGTACGAATCTGTCGATTGTATTCCGAGATATAAAAACCTTATTTATATGATAGGTACTATCTTACAAAATCATGGAAATATACATTAACTGTCGCAGTACTACTAGTTTGTCAAATTTGATAGGATTTGGTAATTTGGTTCCCGAGTTATGACATAAAAATCTATTTATTCGCATGGTGCTATCTTACAAATTGGCTTAAAAAAGATGCCCCATTTATATAGAGCTTATATTTGTAATATCTACTGAGAGCATATAAGATAATGTTAGAACTGATTACATAGTTAGAACAATATAGCATTCTAAGCAAAAAAGCTATATGAACACCATTTTCTAGAAGTGTCTGTCATGTTTAATCATATCACTTAACACAATCTGCATCAGTATTACTTGTATGTAAAATTTGGTAGAAAACCGTAATTTTTTTTTACCGAGATATGGCATAATACACTATTGTTTGTGAAAATTGCAACTCGGGGGAAGTGTAGAACAGTGCAACAGCAATAAATGATAACGACAGCAGGGAAATGGCCCAACAGCGCCCTCTCTTCTGTGACCGGAAAGATCAGACTTACGCCAAGCTCAGTCAGTGAAGGGCAATTAAACGAAGTGAAGGCAGGTGCCAGTATGACTCGTCGACGTCAAAGGCCACCATATCAGCATGTGAGTGAGTTCGAACAGGGCAGAATGATCGTTCTCCGGAAACTAAGTTTGTCATACCACGACATTTCGGCTCAAACAGGGCATGCTGCTACGACAGTGATGTGTGTGTGGAACCTGTGGATATATGAGGGTCATACACAGAGACGAGTGGGTACTGGACCACACAATGTGACCACAGCACGGGATGACTGTCATCTTGTCCGCATGGACGTAACGGACCATATATTTTTGTCCACAGTGTTGGCTCGACACTGGAGCACTGCAACGGGTATGAACCTGTCTGTGTCGATGGTTTGTCGCTGTCCGCTGCGGGCTGGACTGGTGGCCTGCCTGCTATTGCGTCGGCTTCAATTGTCCAGAAACCACAAACGCCTCAGACTGCAATGGGCAGGTGAATGCTATCGCTGGTGTGCTGAGTGGCAAAATATAGTGTTTTAGAACGAGTCCCGCTCCAACCTGTCCTACTGTGATGGCCGCATACATCTTAGACGCTACTGTGGTGACAGAAATCTAGCAGCCTGCATTGTGAAATGGCATAGCGGACAATCACCAAGTGTGATGATTTGGGGCGCCATTGCATAAAACATGCGATCTCGACTCCTACGTATTGAGGGCAATCTGAACAGCAACTGCTACATCACGGAGGTTTTAGAGCCCGAGGTACTGCCCCTTCTTCAGACGACTCCACATGCCATATTTCAGCAGGACAATCCCCAGCCACATGTGGCAAGGAATGTGGATGCCTTTTTCAACGAAAGACGGGTACCACTGCTTCCCTGGCCTTCATGTTCGCCTAACATGTAGTCCATCGAACATGTGTGGGATATGGCTGGTCTGCGACTTGTTCGTGACGGACCTCCAACAACCAAAGTTGATGTTTTTTTTATTCGCATACAAAACATGCGAAGGGAGACTCCCCAAGAACATATCCAGGTCGTCTTTGATTCCATGCCAGACATTTAGGGGCTCTGATTGCAGCACATGTTGGCTTCACACCATACTGAATTCTCAGGGACAAAGATCATGTACAGTTCTGTAATCGTAATAAATTTTGTATTGTCCTAAACCTATTCTGTGATATAAAGTTCGTTTTAATCGCATGTATAACTTTATTTATTTTTATGGTGCTATCTTGCTAAATGGCCGACAAAACTGGTTAAGTGTTGGTTAATATGATGCATGTTTTAGATTATTTCTGTATACAAAATTTGGACGAAATAGTTTTAATTGTATGGTAGATATACTAAATAAACCTAAAAATTTTGTATGACCACCATTTTGAAAATAAGTATATAATAAAGTTCAATCAGTTACGTTTACTTTGCCTATCATATTATTGATTACCTGCCAAATTGGGTGAGAATTAGTTTAAAAGTTTTCGAGATATAATGAAAAATCTTTATTTCTTCATTTGATGCTATTTTCTAAACTGGCGGACAGACAACAATATCCATTTAATGTGATGCTTCCTTAATGCTCTGCGGGTATGCAAAATTTCATTTAAATCGGTTGTACGGTTCCCGAGATAGAACATATCACTAAACATTAAAATGGCTTCCATTTTGAAAGTAAAGGTCTAAGGTTGTCGAAAACTATAAGTCAGTTGTCCTTACTAAGTAGGTATTATATGTGTACTTAGTTTGGTGAAATTCAGTTTACGGGGTCAAAAATTGTAAAAAAAAAATGGGATGGGGGGGACACACGCCCACACGCACACAGAAACACACACACAGAAACACACACACGGACATACGGACAGGAAAATGATCTCATTAAAGTAGACCAAAATGGCTGGCAATATTAAACCTCTGTATGCCTAATTGATGATCCTAATAAATACTGCCAGTTTACTGGATTTTATTGAATTTCGTTTAATTGTTTAATATTTAAACAAACTAATATAAATTGATTACATTTACACCCTTTAAAAAAATTGGCTGATCTTAAATGTCAGTTTACATGTCCTACTGCCTCACTAATTGTGTGTAAAATTTAGTTGGGAATCTGTTGATTGGTCCGCAATATATGGCATAAAACCTAATTTTTTTTTCATTTGGATACCTTCATAAATAATTAACAAAAAATTAATATGTTAAGATAATTGATTACTGTCAGGTACACTGCCAGCATATAAAGCATGGTTCAAATTGTTTGGGACATGTGGCTTAAGAAGCAAAATTTTTACATTTCTGTTATTTTGAAAATATATAACCAAATCTTTAAATCATATAAATTTAGATGGACTACAAAAGTATACCTTGTCGCATGAATTTTTTGCCAGTTGTTCCCCGATATAAGACATAGAAGCCCAATTTTCATATGGCATTGTTTTCTAAAATTAGGATAAAGTATTTATGTATTAGTTCATTTGATTCTTGCATAGATACCGTGCATATAAAAAGTTAATTTATAATTGTTTTCATAGCTTCATAGTTTTAGCACAATTAGCTTAAATTATCATATATCCGCCATTTTGAAAATAAGTGTCTGGCCCACTTAAAACATGTAAAAAAATATCTCTTACCATAGTACAAATTCTTACTATATGACATAGTGATGGCCCGATAGCCGATCACCGGTATCGGAATCGGTATTATCGGTACATTTACCATTATCGGAGATCGGCCCTAAAATATCGGCACATCGGGAATGGTCATTCTAACATCAACCTAAAGTATTTTCTCTCCTCTGCTGCACACTTAATTTTCTCAACTCTTAACATCAGGGTGCGACAATGCGACTAAAAAGAACATTAATTTGAAATGATGATAAGCAATTAACAACAAACTCTACTTATAAAAATTAAAAAAAAGGTAAGAATTTGAGATGGCCACGGCAATTTTGTTAGCAAAACCAATATTTCCTTACGATAAAAACTAATTAGAATGTACATCACTAATTTTCACTTCACGGATTACATTTTTATTTTTGGTAAAGCAGTCTTATTTTCGACGTACGTTTCTCAAAGTAAACAAAATGATCGTGGCTAGTACCAATTAGCAAACACCAAAATTATGCCCTAAAAATAAATATTTCAGAAAACTATTTAAAAAAAAAAGACCTGTGACTCAATGTTATTTGAATATTGGTTTTATGCTTAAATTGCTGTTTACTGGTACACGTAAATTTAATTTAATTAAGTTTTAGTTTTTATGTAAGAATTTAAAATACCAGAAGCAAGCCTCTTCTACTAGCGCTGCGCAGCGACGATTTACACAGGTTGGTAATTCTTCAGAGTTCATTATTGACAAATTCCGTCTGAAAAGCTATTTTCATGTTTATTTCTGTTAATATTTAGTGATAAAGGTTGAAACGTTACAAAAGTTTAACCATTTTTCAGAAAATAAATTATTTTCAATGTTTTGCTGCCAGGATCATCATCTCAATGATAGTTCTTTACATGTAAATGTTTTAGTGCGAGTAGATTGCGTGATTCACCACTACTGATTTCAAACATACAATGACAAAACCAATGATAAAACGAAAGCTGTATGCCTCAATTTCTCTAAAGAAGTGGGTCGCGGTCGCAAAACGTCTCGCGAATTCAACACTACCAATCTTAGAACACACATGGTCCAAAATCATTTCTATGATATTAAGAATTCCTGCCAGCCTTCATATAGTGCACACTGTTCAACTTCAAGCAATAGTGTTACACAGGGTTCAGACCAACCTCACAAAAAATTTAAACAGTACGATTTAAAAACATTTTCAGAAAAGTTTGCAAGTTGGAACAGATCAGATCCTAGATCTATACAAACTGACAGAACATTATCCAAGAGTATATGCTCTGACATGCAGCCTGCTTCGATAGTGGAGGATGAAGGTTTTAAATATTTCGTTAAAATTCTTCAACCGAAATATTGGCTGCCTACAAGGAAAGACATAATGGATAAACCAATTCCTGAACTTGCAGAAAATGTCAAAATCAAACTGAAGTACATTTTACAAACTGCTGATGAATTAGCTGTTACCACAGATTTGTGGACATCGGGACCTGGAGGTGATTTCATCAGTATAAAAACGCATTTCATAGACAGAAATTGGACCTTCTATTCCCTATCGTTAAAAGAAATGCCTTTTTGGGGAGTAAGCCACACACGAGAGCTAATTGCTGAAAACATTTCTATGGCATTTGCTGAGTGGGAAATAGGTGGGAAAGTTAAAGTTATAATCTCTGACAGTGCTGCAAATATTAAGAGTGCAGTCACTCAGCTACCTAATGTGTCTCGCATTCCTTGTGTTCAACACAGGCTTCAGTTGGTGGTGAAAGAGGGTTGTCTTAATCAGCCGAGTGTTTCTAAACTTGTGGCAAATGTTAAACGTATTGTGTATCTTTTTCACATGTCGGTGGCCTCCACCAAGTTATTGAGAGAAACTCAAGTAAAATATGGATTACCACAACATGCTCTAATAAAGGAAGAGGTAACAAGTTGGGATCCATGCTATAACATGCTGGAGAGATTGGTTGAGCAGCAAGAAGCTGTCCAAAACATCACTCGCAAGATTTCAAGTTTGTGTAGCTTAAGTCCTGATGACTGGAACTCGCTGAAAATGTTTTGGAACTCTTACGGCTATTTAAAGATACAACGCTGGCTCTCAGCAAGAAAAACTATATTGTGTGGGAAGTGATACCTATCATAAACAGTTTGCGACGTGGTCTGCAAAAGCAAAAGCCAAGGAAATATACTACTCTTAAAACCACTGCTTGTAACATGCATTTTGCACTTGAAAGAAGATTTTTGGATATGGAAGCTAATATTGAGCAGTATGCTGCAGCAACTATATTGGAACCCCGTTATAAGAACAGGTAAGCTTATGGAATATGACTGTAGCAAAGTTACCTATTGTGTGTGTTTTGTTTAATGCTATAGCAATAGTTTCACTGAAAACTACAAATTACTAAACAGTGACATTATAGAATAGTTCTACAGTATATTATAAATACATTTTGCTCCAGGGTTTTCAAGTATTCCGGATCAGAACAAGAGGCTGCAGCATGGACACATGAGCAGCAACTTGGAACAGATGTCACCAAAAAAGAAACAAAAGTAGCCCCAACACCTCAGCCTTTGAATGAAGAATCAGTATTGCAGCAGATAAGTGCTGAAATAATTCAGATATCAAATGCATCCCACACCAAAACTGATTCACCAAATGAACTGACTCAGTACTTGGCTGAGCCTACTATTTAACTTTTTGATGATCCTTTGACCTTCTGGAGAGAATATGTATCTTTTCCGAATCTAAAACTGCTTGCCCTAAAAAAACTGGGCATTCCCCCTGGTTATGTTGCTTCAGAGAGGTTATTTAGCACTTCTAATGGATTTTGCACCAAGAAACGAAATCGCCGCTCATCAAAAAATTTTCAGATATTAACATTTTTACATCAAAACTTAAGTTTAATATCTTAAATCACTGTTAACAGCTTTGTATTTTTTTTCCCTCAGATTGTTTATAATTTGAAACAGAAGACACAGTGATATGTTAACTTTGACATTTTCGACGTTTAATGACTTATATGTATGTAGCCTACATAGTATCATGACAAATTGTTAGCTTAGTTTTCATAATGATTTCTAGTTTCGTAAATGACAGGAAGTCAAGTACTTGCAAAATAGTGCCTGTCTACTACTACTTAGTCAGTACTAGAATTCCTGTCCTTTTACATATTTCTCTAGACTAGCGACCTACTTACAAACTCAACTTAGTTTTGTAATATGTTACAGTGAGCTATAATTTGGTATAATGATAAAAACTATTTTTTTTGCTGCTTTGATGTACCAGGCATAAAGTAAATATTACTTAACACAGCAAGTCTTTTTAGCTTATTGAAAACAACACTTTTTCAGGCAGCAGTTTTCTCTCATCCACTTTATTGACAAATGTCTGCTTACAAGTATGATAAATGAAAATATTTTTACAGGTATAGGATCGGAAATATCCTAAATATCGGAACCTTCATCGGTATGGAGTTTTTTCAGTATCGGGCCATCACTAATATGGCATAAACTTTATTTTCTCATGTAGGGTTATATTTAAAAAAGCTGAGAAATGAGTCTCCGAAAAGTTTTAATAGATACCGCCAGCATTTATAGTTAAGGTGAAATTTTTTCATTCGAGCTAAAATGTTTGTGTCTACAATTTTTAAAATAGTGCCTGACCAACTCAGAAGATATGAAATTTCATGGCCTGCTGTAGTGCTACTTGTTTTCCAAATTTGATAGGAATTTGTTTGTTTTTTTCCAAACAAAAAAGACTTTTTGTACAAAATTTGATAATTGTAATATATGGCATCAGAGCTCGTGCCTCGGCCGGCCTTAGCCCGTCGTAGCACACTTATGCATGTGATGCGCACATGCTCCATGCGGGTATTAAGTGTGTGTAATTTTATGTCAGGGCTATGCTTAGAAATAAGGGTGTGTAATTATATTTTAGTCAGTCATGCTAAGGTTAATGCAATCTGTTCGACACCACCCCCGAGTTGTATGCCTTCATCTTTGGAAACGGGCCTTTATTTCTAGTTCACGGGCCAGCTCCCTATCCTCCGCTGGAGGCTCGGCAGTTGCTAGCAAGTATTCATGCCGGGTAGCTGCGTGTCGTGTGGCATGTAGGAGTTCCATGCTTGCTATCCACTGACCTGTAATTGCGTCTGTTTAAATCACCTAAATCACTCTCGTTTCGCTCCCGTAGCTGGCTTTCCGTTTTCCGACATTGTTGGGGCCATTGAACATAATTATTAAGCTTCGAGCCCCTGTGCAACTTGTGCTTTTGTCAACAACGCATTCGGGCTGTGTCAGATGCCGCTTTATGTATATTCTCTTGGTTCTGCACCTATGGGCCTACGATTTTAATTTGCGTATATGTTTTGAGGCTAAGTGTGAGTAATTTTGTACCGTTAATCAGTGGAGTAAATAATGGATGCCGTTGGATTATAAATGCACGTGGTGTTATTTCCAGAAGTGAACGCTTGCATTACATTCTGCAGGTATGCTCAGAACCTGATCACTTAGTTACTACCCTAATTGTACACCCGGCATGCCTCGTTGCCTACAACAAGATTAAATATTCTTCGTACTATCCGACATCGCACTTAAACACGCAGCGATGTCATGCCCTGGGACAGAGTTTCCACTTACATGTGCGTATTCACAGCCTGGCATTTCGGGAATTATTATGTAGAAAATACTCCACCTTGATATAATTTATATTGCCATGTTATGCTGATATCAATGTGGCACCTAGCTGCATGTGGTTACTATAGCTGTGTTCGTGAACTCTAGGTATTGTACGAACTTTGGTGTGTGTTGGATATTTTCAGTGAACTGTGTAGTGTTTGTAGGGCTCGCGCAACTGCGTTCCCCATGCACGCGGAGGGGATAACAATACCCTACACATTCTTCTTCCAGCCAATTATCGGAATCACACGCGAACGACAGGTGAGGCGACAGTCACAGGTCCTCGTTTGTTCGCGTGCTGTATTCTCCCTCACATGACCCAAGGTCAGTACATTCTTGGTATGGACAGGAAGGTTTGTGTGTGCCACGATAGTGATGTGATCATACGACATGGATCATACTAGTGAACAGCTTGGTCAAAGGAATTGCCGGGCTCGTGTGCATATCCCCCCTGGTGAAATGACAAAATACGTAGGATGCCACCAATGTAAGCACAGTGGCTGTACAAACAAGGGGGAGATCACACCGTTCTCCAATGATTTTTTTCGGCACATAATAGACTAAAAACTGTAAACATGTCTATAATTCCTCTCCCCTTCATCGTGGGCCTAGCATGGGAATCGCTCGATGAGTTTTTGGGGTCATGCCAGTCGAAATTGAAAGGACACAGCATCCCGGCCGAGGAGTGTTCAAGCCATTTGGCCTTCCAACTCCACGACGAGAAAGAGGCAGCGCTTGAAATAATCCTTCAGCTGTTGCATCCAGCATTATATCAGTGATTGCGCGAGTCAACAGACCATGGTGTGGAGGACTTTCTGCGACAGGCCAGTACGATGGAGCGATACCTAGAGGAATGCTGGTGGTTAGGTTAGGTTAAGTGCACAGTGCCACTTCCTGATATTCAGTCACTGGTTTATCCACCACTCCCTGCAGCGCAGAATGCCAACCAACAGACACCTGGGGTCCGAGGCATGCACAGCCAGGCCGCAGAGGAACATCAGCCCCCACATCAACAGCCTTGCCCCGACGGTCACCACTGGCACTGGGAGTGTCCACTTCTACTCGCCCACTAGGCGGAGGTTTTTTCGTCGGGAAATGGGTGTTAGTAGGCACTGGAATGGCTGTACTGCACCCCTACAACAATAATTTGCCGTCAAAAATAAACGAAGGCGACAACACCCCCCTCGTGGAATACACCTCTGGGGGCGGCAGCGACCTCCTCTGCATCCTGATCGATGCTAATGGATACCAGAGGGATGCGCTCATCGCTGGCCAACTTGTGTCCGCCCACCAGCTGTCGCCGGGACCTGGACAACTGCATCTTGCCACATGTGAAGAGGCAACACTGTGCCATCATTACCATTCTTATATGTGACCTGGTCACTACCTCCACCCTTGTCGTGGAGGGGATGAGGGAGGATATTATCTTAGGAAAGCTCTGACTGCACAAACAAGACATTAATATTGAGGAGAGAAAGGTAAGACTCCATGTCAGCACTGCTAGTCGACATACTGTTTATGCAATTTGTGTACCATGCACCCCATTTAGGGGGCATGTGTCCCNACAAAAAAGACATTAATATTGAGGAGAGAAAGGTAAGACTCCATGTCAGCACTGCTAGTCGACATACTGTTTATGCCATTTGTGTACCATGCACCCCATTTAGGGGGCATGTGTCCCTGGACGAGTTCACCTACGACATTCCGCCTGGCATGTTTATTTATTACCACTGTACTGAACCAACACTTGGGAGTGTTCACTGTCTCTGATGTACTTACACATGATATCATCACTCAGCATGAATTCTGCACTATAATTGCCACCCCTGATTATCTGACCTATTAAATATTATGTCTCAACATAGGGTACCATTCTAGATCAGGCAGAGGAGATGCTGAGATACAGGGTCATAGAGCCGAGTGATAGTCCCTACAACTGTCCTGTTGTCATGGCAGACAAGAAAGATGGCCCCCTCAGAATTTGCATTAATTTTTAACCAGTGAACTAGCTAACTATTAATTCACCTCCCCCATGTTTAAAGTTTCTGATATGCTAGCAGGCATGGACCAGGTCAATTTTGTATCAGCACTTGCCTTGCAATCCAGGTTTTAATTAATTGTGGTTAGGCCAGAGGAATGGGCTCAGACAGTGTTTACCATGCCAGATGGATGGCATTTTCATTTCTGCTCCATGCCCTTTGGCTTGCAATATTCCCTAGCCCTTTCCAATTGCTTATGATGCGTGTATTTGATGGGTATGTCAGGTTTTTTGCAGCAGCCAACCTCGATGTGATTATCAGGTCCCAGTCGTGGAAGGAACACCTGCACCAACTTGCGCTCAATGAAGAGAGGCTAAAAACCCACAGCCTAACATGTGCTCCCTATAATTTCCACTTAATGATGCCTGACCTTCCCTTTCTTGACCTTGTGGTGAATAGGGTGAGTAAATGTCTGGCACCCAAACAGGTACAACATATAGATGAGAAGCCCCCACCCTGCACCCATAAGCAGTTCCAAAAGTTTTTGGGACTTGTGAACTGACTGCAGGTCTTCATTCCCAACTTCGCCATGCTCGTGGCCCCGTTCATAGACTTTGTCTCGCCAAAATGTAAGTATCATTGGTCTGATGTCGTTCAATGTGCTTTCGACAGCTGAAACATAATTTCCGCTAGTATCACATGCTCGCATGTCCCAACTACTCCCGCTGGTTCTACGTCCAGGTGGATGCCAGCCAAGACAGACAAGGTGTCATCCTTTACCACATGGAATACCAATGTGACCTCGTTATACACTACATGAGTGCCAAATTTGGCAGGGCAGAAAATAATTACGATGTCAATGGATGCGAGTGCCTAGGGGAGTATGGGCTTTAAAATACTACCGCCATTTTCTGAATAGGAAATGAGTTTAAAGTGCGCACCGACAATCAGTGTCTGCTCTGGCTGGATAAAGCACAGGGCCGAAAATATAAGTTTATATGGTGGGCATTAGCGCTCCAGCCACTCAACTTCGTGATCGAGCACATACCTGGAAAGAACACTCAGCTGGTGGACGAAAACTCCTGCCAACCTAACCCCGACCGGGAATCACACAACGAAATGGCTTGGGACGACACACTTCCCTCCTTCCCTCCCCCCTGCGGAGGAAACCTGGTGAACATGACCCCATTATCTGGGGCCATTGAGAGTTTATGGTGGAGGCTGAGCCAGATAGAATGTTTTATGAAATATGGCAACAAATACATGAAACCTAGACTACCGACGAGTTCGTGCATTTCAAACGGGCGGTATGTGCGCGCAGCATTTTAGACCACTATATCCAGGTCAACAGAAAACTCCAGTGCTTCACGCATCACAACACGGTCCTGTGGATACTGGTTGTGCTGCAGATATCCTGTACCATCCTGTACAAGATATTTTACGACCAGACCTCGGCAAGCCACCCAGTAGCCGACGAGACCAGATGAGCCATTAGTAAACACTTCCACTGGTCAGGCGACGACAAATAAAAATTGTGCTATGTGCGTGCATACATGCGGTGCCAGACCCGCAAGTCATGCCACCACGATGGTGAAGGGCATTAGTTGCACAGGGTTCCCACTCGGACTTTTGATGCCATCGCCCTTGATGCAATCAGGCCTTGTCCCAAGACGACCAGGGGAAAAGGTTTCATCATCATAGTCACAGACCTCTTCACTCGTTGGGTAGAGGCATTCCTTGTCAGGAACACATGTGCAGGTACCATTGCCCAATGGCTTGAGGCAGAGTACTTTCCACATTGAGGTTACCCTCGAATCATCCTGTCAGATAAAGGAAGCCAGCCTGTGGGAAGGAAGTCGCATTCGAGCTTCATTCGTAGCACACGAGCCATCACACCACTCTCATCTACTACCCACAGCGTAATCCAACAGTGTGCAGAAACCAAGAGAGGTGAAAGCCCAACTGTGCCTGTGCTTCGAGAACGACCACACGAAATTAAATGCCCTTATCCCCTGGCTATTTTTCTGCTTATGTAATGGGCAAACAACGCCACAGGCAAAACTGCTGCAAGGCGAATTGCAGACCCAGGGCAAGGAAGAGCTGGAGAAACCCCTAAACAGCATGGTGGCAGGATTGAGAGGGAGAGAATTGAGGTGTGGACACGCCAAGCAGCATATGCAGTACGACACACCCGACCCCTCCCCATGCCAACCAGATTTGCACCTGGGACAATTTGTCTACACATTCCTATGTGGTGTCGGCAGGTCACAAACAGTCTTGCGCTGGCTTAGTACCCCGTTCGATGGGACCAGAATTTGTGGTGGCCCACGAGAGCGCGTCGTCATACCTCGTGTATCCAGGGGATGGAAATCTGCAGGAAATATGCTGCGATGACCTGAGCATCGCACATTCGCCTGATGTCGCCCAGGGCCCATTTACACACCCCAGCACACCAGCCCAGGAGGCGATGGCGAAAACTCAGACGTCCCACATCCCCACAAACAATGCATCCAAATTTAACGAGCAAGCAGCCCCCTTACCCCACCCACAATGCTCATGGCAGAGCAGTCTGGCCTTATCACCTAATTCCAATTATAGAACTACAGCTGTCCCATCCAGGGACGCCCGCCGAGCCCTAGGCCTACTGCCCACCTGACATCACCATGTCAGACTCCAACTTCACGTTTTCTGTTGAGGATGTGGATGACGAGCCCAACCAACCCTGTTCCAACCAGTGTGATCAAAGAATTCAAATGACGGACCTCTCCTACAGTGGCTCCCAGTATGTGATAGGGCATAGGGGGGATATCCCTCCCCTATGCCACAGAGGCCCAGGAGAGCATGCAGGTGTCTGGCTCACTACAAGAGGAGTAGCCTCCTGTCCGATAGTGGTGGCGAAGATTTGGTGTGCTGCAAACTCCATACTAGCCACCTCCTCATAGACATAGCTGTTGTGACCCACAACCCTCTCTTACGCACATAACCGGCGCATCTGTGGAGCATGGCCTCGACAATTGTAGCCGAAGTAATTGCATCTTCTGGTATCGCATTAAAAATCCAACTTCGTGCCTCGGCCAGCCTTATCCCATAGCATGTGATTCACCCATTCACCAGAAATGTAATGCAACCATGTGCTATAAGTGAGAAGCACCCTTGCACCGCTGTGTGTACAGTGAGCCAGTTCAATGTACCTGTTGTCACTTACTGTACCATTAATTGTTGTGTATAAGTGTTTGTTGTTTGTTATATTATCAGGACTATGCTATGTAATTAGGAAGAGTAATTCTATTGGAGTGAGTCAAGGGTAATGTGTTCTGTGGGTCAAGCACATTTCACAGTATTCCATCAGGTCATCTCTTCAATTCCTCTCACCTGACTGCCTCTCCTACCACATTTCTGGCCCCACAGCCATCCCGTTTCTCTGGGAGTGGCAGCGCCTTTCTTACCTGCTCACTTTTAATTTGTTTTTTCCCCCAACTCGTTTTGCTTCGTTCCCCTCCCTGGTGCGCTCGCTACTGGCCAGCGCCTCCTTGACTGTGGGTACTCCCACTCGCACAAACGAGTGGCGCGGCATTGCCAAATGTTTCTGCCACTCTTTTACGGTCCATCACACAGTCGCCGTCGCCGGTAATCATTATCGGCGCTACGCTCCTCAGCATGGTGGATGTACAAGCCCGGACAGTTTTTTTCTGCTATATCTCGGGAAAAAATCCACCTACTTCCACCAATTATTCACACGAGTAGCACTACGGTAGGCCATGTAAACTTACATATTTTTAGTGGCCCAGACTCTTATTTTCAAATACATTTTATGTTACTTAACCCTATCATTCAAAACATTACACTGATAACACCCTAAATTGATGCTCCGAAACCTACCTCCATAATGCAGTTGGCTGTACATTAGTTTACGCTACTGGAATCGAGTCCCGGGTAAGGAACATGCGTATTTGTAATTGTCTCACAACTGTTGTATATGATGTTGGTTCCGTCTGTAATCATATTGCTGACAACGAGAGTTAAAGGCTTATTTACCATCTAAGCTATTAAGAACCTTATCAAAAATTATTTGTACTTATGTAGAGGAAAATAGACTCGTTAGTTATATCGATAACTTCTTGTTTCATATCGGTGGCAACGGATGTGCATTGTGTGGTAGTAGTATTTCGTGGTAAAATGTCGTCGTATTAAATTTTTTCTCTTAGGCATGTCAGATGTAGGGCAAGAACACAATATTTTATGAATTAGTAGCGAGAATAGAACTACCACACACAACTGGGCAACGAGCACGCGAAGATAGCTGCGGTATCAAGACGAATCTGGCTGGCATAACCAATTATTATCACCTAAAAATGTCTGCTGTTTTCAACACTTCAAAGTAACTCAGTTAAGAATTTTTTTTTTTACTTTTCACTTAAAATTTTTAAGGATGCTATAAAATAAGTAGTATGCTCACTTGCGTATTTGAAGAAAAGTTAAAAGTTTTAAGTTTGTATTTACATAAAATAATATTTGAATTGTAAAAATGTTAACATCAATATCGAATGTTAATTAAAAATCAACTTCTTAAATTTGCAACGATCAGGTTTCCAAATTGAAGAAAGCCTTATAGGATCACAATCCTGTGTGTGTGTTGGTGTGTACCTGTTTGTGGCTTTGTGCGCTGCCACTCCCCCTTTTAAAACTTTTGATCCCTAAAACAGAATTTCGCCCTACTCGGTACACATGATATCGCAAAGTTGCTAGATCGGTTACTGATGCTAAAATGGCAGGTCATCAAGATTTAAGTGAGTTTGAATGTGGTGTTATAGTCCACGCACGAGAGATGGGACATTGCATCTCCGAGGTAGCGATAACATTTGGATGTTCGCGTACGACCATTTCACGAGTGTACGGTGAATATCGGGAATCCGGTAAAACATCACATCTTCGACATCGCTGTGGCTGGAAAAAGATCGTGAAAGAACGGGACAAACGACGACTGACGAGAATCATTAAACCTGACAGACATGCAACCCTTTCTCAAATTGGCGCAGATTGGATTTGTGGACTGCTCTGCAGGATTCATGGTGGGAATTGCCTCCTGCATACCTNCTTTCTCAAATTGGCGCAGATTGGATTTGTGGACTGCTCTGCAGGATTCATGGTGGGAATTGCCTCCTGCATACCTTCAGACATTAGTCGAGTCCATGCAACGTCGTCTTGCGGCACTTCTGCATGCTCGAGAGGCAAAGGGGGTAAGGGGGGGGGGGTGCTACACGATATTAGGCAGGTGTACCAGTTTTTTTGGCTCTTCTGTGTATATTACAATCATCAAATGTAATTACACAGAGCCTCATTTTCAGCCATTTTGTACGATAGTGCCAAATAAATAAATTTAATTTAAACGTTATATCATGGGGAACAATCGACCTAACACTACCAAATTTCGTAAACAAATACTTCTTCGGTAGGTGATGTAAAATTGTATTTTTAAGGAACCGCTGTGGCTAAGGGGTTAGCCTGTTCACCTCCCACCATGGCGAACCGGGTTTAATACCCAGCCGGGTCACTTCTCGGTTATCTCTTGTAGGAAATGTGCCGGACGCTCCCACTGGGTTGCGGGTTTTCTCGGGTATCTCCCGTTTCCCGCACCCTTTCATTACAGCGCTTCTCCATTATCTCCTCAATCACCCTCAACGGCTCTCAATACCTAGCTGTTAGGAGCCGCCCAAATCCCTTCGCTCACTGGTATTTTTGAAGTGGAAGTGTCACTCATTTTCAAAATGTCTGCCATATTTATTTTTTAGGTTATTTTACTATATCGTCGAAAGCATACGATCGATTCTAACTTAACTTTACATGCTGGAGGCATAGTCCCACAAAGTATCTTTATTAGTCATTTTGTAATGCAGCTTTCTGTCCGCGGTTTCGCTTACGAGTTATACGAAGCAGTTACTAATTTCCTTTACCGAAGGATCTCTTTGTACATCACATAAGTGATTCTTCCCTCAGGTGATAGGATTAAAAGTTGCTAGGTGAGATTACTTTGGAGCAGGACACATAGAGCTGCTCATCCATGTAAGAAGCAATCCTCCCTCAAATCTCTCCCTGTCGCATTTAGCGACTGTACTTGGAACTCACTAGTAGTATGATTATGGCGATTATGTTTCAATGTATTCTAAATGGGAGCTTTGTGGCTGTAGCTGTGGTTGTGGCCGTGGCTGGTGGTCTTCGGCTTGAATCGGACGAGCTCGGCAATCTTCGGATCGACTCAGGGGTTGTTCGGAATATGCCGAGTTAGGATTTTCGGACATATCCGAAGGTGTTCAACAGTTATGCCCTCTAATCATTGAATAATATATGTTTGTTTCTGGTGGTCATATTGGTTTTATAGACATAGGATATGTCAAGTCGTAAATTTTGTATTTATTATCCGATTTTTAAAAACTATTTTAAATTATAAAATTTTTATTTATTTTTATATTGTGCCCAAAGTAAACAAAGGGTATTGCAGAAACATGCAAAAGTCTCTCACTCAATTACTACATTTCCAGCCCCATTTATGAAAGACTGATGAATACAAGGATGCCAGAATCTGCCAATTATTCATTGCTTCGAGTCTTTTGTAGGTATAAGTGTGCTCCTCAATTTTTTTGTAATGCATGTGACTAAATAAAAGCATTTATACAAGTAGCAGCCACCTGCCCAAGTCATGTTATAATCATGTTATGGATCGGCATCTAGAAACACTTTTATTAACATACATGTCATTAATTGAAATACCAATAGTGCTAGTCCCTTAAGACTTGGAATGTACAAGGGTGATAAACAGTCTTGATTTTCGAGCTATTCTTGAGCATAAATACACCAATCGTTCAATCATTCCATCGATATTTGGATCAATCCATTAATCTTCTAATCTTTCCAACAATATTCCACAAACATTCTCCTCCTGGGTAATCTTACTATCAATATTTCGCAATATTCCCAACAATCTTTCACAACCTTTTCAGCAGTATTTGAATTTTTCAATAAATCTTTCAAACTTCCCATCAATATATCGCAATTTTTCTATCAATATTTCGCAATCTTTCCATCAATTAGCTCCGCAATACGCTCCACAAAACACTCCACAATCGCTCCACATACTCCACAATCTTTCAATATTTCCATGAATCTTTCGTAATACTCACCAATCAGCACCGCACACGCCGNACATACTCCACAATCTTTCAATATTTCCATGAATCTTTCGTAATACTCACCAATCAGCACCGCACACGCCGCAATCAGCTCCACAATCTTCGCCAATCCTCAACAATCTTTCAATCTTTCCGTCAATCTTTCTCAATCTTTCCATCAATATTTCGCCCAATCTTTCAATGAATCATCTATCCACATTCAGTGTATGGGTTTGCCATCTGTCCCCCATCCATACATATTTAAAAAATCCCCAACTGTCTCCAAAATTATTACATGGCAGCAGACTAAATGTAAAGTCTTCGTTAATATGCTATATTAGAATCTTTCCCTTAATAGCTAAGTGCTCATAGCGCCACTTTAAAGTTGTGGTCGATGATAGGGTACGAGAGACAAAAAAAACAATTATTTTGATATAATGATAAATGCAATCTTAAAAATTGATATATAGTGTAGGGACCTGAGCTCAAAACCTGAAATTATAAAAATTATTAATTTTCTATAGGACTTAGAAAAAAAAGTTGTAATTTTTCCCAGTGTTCGGTGAAAGTTAAAGGAATTTATAATAAAGGCAAATTCCTATATCCGATGGCTGAAGATATACACTGAAGAGCCAAAAAAAAANAGTTAAAGGAATTTATAATAAAGGCAAATTCCTATATCCGATGGCTGAAGATATACACTGAAGAGCCAAAAAAAAACTGTTATGGTGTGAGTATGCAAATAACAGAGGTATGGAACCAATCGGATTAACGCGATGTAGTCGGCAGCTAAATCGGTTACTGCTGCTACAGTGACAGGTTATCAAGAAGTGAGTTCAAACATGGTGTTATAGTCGGTGCACGAGAGATGGGACATAGAATATCCGAGGTAGCGATAACATTAGGATGTAGGGGTCCGACCATTTCACAAGTGTACGGTAANAGTTAAAGGAATTTATAATAAAGGCAAATTCCTATATCCGATGGCTGAAGATATACACTGAAGAGCCAAAAAAAACTGTTATGGTGTGAGTATGCAAATAACAGAGGTATGGAACCAATCGGATTAACGCGATGTAGTCGGCAGCTAAATCGGTTACTGCTGCTACAGTGACAGGTTATCAAGAAGTGAGTTCAAACATGGTGTTATAGTCGGTGCACGATAGATGGGACATAGAATATCCGAGGTAGCGATAACATTAGGATGTAGGGGTCCGACCATTTCACAAGTGTACGGTAAATATCGGGAATCTGGTAAAACATCACGTCTTCGACATCGCTGTGGCCGGAAAAAGATCGTGAAAGAACGGGACAAACGACGACTGACGAGAATCATTAATCGTGACAGACATGCAAACCCTTTCTCAAATTGGTGCAGATTGGATTTGTGAACTGCCTGCAGGATTCTTGGTGTGAATGCTTCCTGCATACCTTCAGACATTAAGCGAGTCCATGCTAAGTCGTATTGTGGCACTTTTGCATGCTCGGAGGTGGGATTTACACGATATTAGACAGGTGTACCAGTTTTTTTCGCTCTTTAGTGTATGTATACTTAGGCATACACAACTTTTCATTTTTTTATATCAGTTTTAATCAGTGTATAGTTGTGTTGACCTTATTGTACACATACTTTACAAATGAAACTCCTTCCCCTAACATACTGTACTGTGTATGTTGGACGTGTAATATGTCACAATGTACACTGAGGTGACAAAAGTCATGGGATACCTCCTAATATCGTGTCGGACCTCCTTTTGCCCGGCGAAGTGCAGCAACACGATGTGGCATGGACTCAACAAGTCGTTGGAAGTCCCCAGCAGAAATATTGAGTTATGCTGTTTCTATAGAGTCCACAATTGCGAAAGTGTTGCCGGTGTAGAAGTTTGCGCACAAACTTACTTCTCGATTATGTCCCATAAATGTTCGATGGGATTCATGTCGGGCAATCTTGGTGGCCAAATCATTCGCTGGAATTGTCCAGAATGTTCTTCAAAACAATCGCGACCAGTTGTGGCCCAGTGACATGGTGCATTGTCATCAATAAAAATGCAATTGTTATTTGTGTACATGAAATCTATTAATGGCTGAAAATGGTCTCCAAGTAGCTGAACATAACCCTTTCCAGTCAATGATCGGTTCAGTTGGACCAGAGGACCCAGTCCATTCCATGTTAAAACATCCCACACCATTATGGAGCCACCACCAGCCTGCACAGTTCTTTGTTGACAACTTGGGTACATGGATTCGTGGGGTCTGCACCACACTCGAACCCTACCATTAGCTCTTACCAACTGAAATTGGGACACATCTGACAAAGCCACGGTTTTCCAGTCATCTAGGGTACAATCGATATGGTCACGAGCCCAGGATAGGCACTGCAGGCGATGTCGTGCTGTTAAAAGGCACTCGAGTCGGTCTTCTGCTGGCATAGCCCAGTACAGCCAAAGTTCGCCGCACTGTCCTAACGGACACGTTCGTCGTATGTCCCACATTGATTCCTGCGGTTATTTCACACAGTGTTGCTTGTCTGTTAACACTGACCATTCTGCGCACACGTCGTTGGCATCGGTCATTAAGTGCAGTCGGTCGGCCACTGCGTTGCCCATGGTGGGAGGTTATACCTGAAATTAGATATTCTCGGCACACTCTTGACACTGTGAATCTAGGAATGTTGAATTCTCTAACCATTTCCAAAATGAAATGTCCCATGCGTCTAGGTCCAACTACCATTCCGCGTTCAAAGTCTGTTAATTCCCGTCGTGCGGCCATAATCACGTCAGAAATCTTTTCAAATCAAACACTTGACTACAAATGAAAGCCCAACCAATGCACTGCCCATTTATACATTTTGTATGTGATACTACTGCCATCTGTATATTTGCATATTGCTATCCCATCACTTTTGTCACCTCTGTGTATATAGATTGTTAAATGTATATGACTACTTGTTTTACATATTTTTATATCGGTATGCATTTGCATGTAGCTGTGATGACTCTCTTGCATGACTAATGGTTCGAGAGTGTGTGGTTGCGTCCTTTATGATAAGTCATCAACTTCATCTGTAACGAGACACTTTCTAGAGACTCGCGAAACATTTTAAGTCCCTTTATCATTATGTATGTAAGTGTCCTTTATGTTAGGCTGTCAGCTTTCTTAGTGACGAGACACTTTCGAGGGCCTCGCATAACATGTTAGGCTCCTTTATTGTTGTTCGCGGCAGTGTTATTTATGCTAGGTTGCCGATGACGAGATACTTTTGAGAGCCTTGCGTAATGTGTTAGGTTCCTTTATCATTGTGCGTGGCAGTGTTATTTATTATATACTAATGACGACGAGACACTTTAGAGAGCCGCGCGTAATGTGTTAGTCTCCTTTATCGTGGTGTATGGTTGGGAAGACTCAGGGATAACCTGTGTATATATGTGTGTGCATGTTAATGCATGTGTGTGTGCATATGTATATATGTGTGTATGCATGTGTGAGCATGTACAGTGTGTGTGCATGTGTATGTGTGTCCTTCAGCATCCTTTATTTTAGGCTGTGCGCTTCGTCGCAGTGTTCTGCGTCAACCTTTACTCAAGATTGCGCACAATGTTTAAGTGTTCGGTGCCACCCTTGATGTTATGCTGTGTGCGTCGTTTGAGTGTACTTCAGAAACCTTTATGTTATGCCACGCATCATGGCGACGTCCTTTATGTTGCATCATGTATCACTGCGATGTCATCATGTTATGCCACGCACTTCCACGATATCTTTTTTTTAAGCCACGCACCATGGCGATGCCCTTTATGTTATGTCACACATCATGGCGATGTCTTTTATGTTATGTCACGTGTCACATTGACTTCCTTTATGTTAAGCCAATCATGATGGCGACTTCCTTTATGTTATGCCACACATCACAGCGACGTCCTTTATGTTACACCATGCATCACAGTCACATATTTTATGTTACACCACACACCATGGTGTCGTCCTTTATGTTACGCCATGCGTCACAGCGACATATTTTATATTTTGCCTCGTGCGTCGTTTAAATGTTAGGCAGCATTCTTTATGTTATGCTGTGCTCTTCGTCGTAGTGTTGAGATACTTTTGAGAGCCTCGCGTACCATGTTAGGCTCCTTTCTCATGGTCTATGGTCGGGATGAATCTGAGATAACCCATGTGCATAGGTTGGGAATACTCTGGATAACTCTCCTGGCTTGGAATGCAATTGTGTGGTGTATATCATAAAGTAAGAAGGACTTAATTGATAATATAATTTGGGAAGACTCTGAGATAGCCCTCCCGGCTTGGAATGCAAGCTGGTGGTGTATATCATCTAGTAGGAAGGACTTAAATGATAATCCATTTTGAGAAAACTCTGAGATAAACCTCACAGCTTGGAATGAAAGCATGCGATGTCTGAGACAACATCTCGCTTGGAATGCAAGAGCATAAAGGATATGATATTGTAGGAAGGAATTAAATGATAATTGAATTTAAGAAGATTCTGAAAAAACACCTCTCGCTTAGACTGTAAGAGCTTGACGTGTATGATCTAGTAGTAAGGCATTAAATGATAATCGATTTTGGGAAGATTCTGTGATAACTATCCCAGCTTGGAATGCAAGCACATAATGTATATCATCTAGTAGGAAAGACTTAAATGTTAATCGAATTTGGGAAAACTCTGAGATAACCCTCCCTGTATAGAATGGAATCACGTGATGCATATCACCTAGTAGGAAGGACAAAACTGATAATCGAATTTTGGAATACTCTGAGATAACCCTCCTGGCTTGGCATGCAAGAGCATGAAGTAAATCATATCGTAGGAAGTACATAAATGATAATCGATTTTGGGAAGACTCTGGGATAACCCTCCTGACTTGGCATGCAAGTACGTTTTGTATACATTCTAGTAGGAAGGGCATAAATTATACTCGAATTTGGGAAGATTCTGAGAAAACCTCCTAACATGGAAATCAAGAGCATGAAGTATGGAATTGATAAAAAAACTATTTAAACAAAACTCATTTAAAAAACAATACATTTAAAAAAAAAATTTAAAAAGATTTTTGAAAAGCAATTAAAATCTAATTAAAAAATGTTTTTTAAATAATTTTGAAACATAACAAAAATGTCGAGAGCCTCGTGTAGCCAATCAGAGACGAGAACATTTCGAGAACCTTGTTTAGCCAATAAGAGGCCACATCGGGATGAATGCGTGAGCAGGAACAATCCGTGATGACATCATCGGTGTCCTGCGGGTACGCCACAGTTCGTCCCTCGTCCCCTGCACGTGCCAGGTTGCGTGGAACCAGTGTTTCATAGCTACTGATGGCCTCTCTAAAGCACATTCATAAGATATTTCTTCCTTAACCAGGAACTGAGGCACTATAGTACCCATCGCTTAGTATGAAAAACAACACACAAAAAATTACTGATTTAGTTACTATAAATATTTGATTTTGCATGATTGTCACCGCCACGTAACTTGTCAAGTAATTAGGGGAAGCATAAGATACAATCATGGAAAATACATGCACAAAACACATCTATTGCAACGACACAGCCCTTCTACCACTTCTGCAAAACTCTACCCACGGCAGCTGTACTGCTGAACATCCCAAGCCAAAATAATATATAATTTGTATATAGGACATTTCGCACATCCCAAATCGCCGCTAGCAGGGTGAGGCCCTAGGCGTGAATTCGTGATTACCTAGATGCGCTAGTTAAAATTAAGAGCATTGGGCTATCCACAAGATTCTTGGGTTCCTCAAAATATGAAGAGAAACAAATATTACTAAACGTTTATTAAGAGAGTGCACGCAAATAAAAAAAAAAACGCGTTCATTTTCGGTTGAGGTAATTTCATTCAAATTACCTACATTATAACGATAACAACACATATAAAATATTTCAGTTAGATGTAAAATCATATTTGAATAAAATAATAAATGGTCATAACAAAAAAAAATATACCTCTTTCTTTTCCTATTTTGTAAATTGTAAAGTTATATGTATATATGTTAAATTTCAACAACAGATATTTAATTAGTGGGGCCCCAGGGCATATTTGAATTAAAAGTTAAACAAAAATTATTCTTGTTTTCTAACACGACAGCCAAAATTTCCAAAATATTTTGTTTAAAAAAATCCTAAGCGTTACATGCATATGCTTGATGCATAAAATTAATATTAGAATACAGAATCATATTTGTCATGTTTGCATGCCCACTAGTAAACCCGGAAGAATATCCAAGCAGAAAGAAGTTATGAGAGGTTCATCGTGTCTCGGATAACGGGTTTACGTCAGATCCGATTCCTTTCCTTCCAGCTTCCATTGCCAGAAGGACCAGGGAGACCAACCCGAAATCCACGATCTTCCGTGAACCGCTCTTTGGGAAAATAATTTTAATTTTATATAATTTTGCGAAACAGTGATCACACAAAAATTTTAACAAACATTAAACACAGCCTTAATATTCACCAACAGCGGTATTCAGTAAAAAAGTCACGACATTATATTTTTAAAATTTCTTAGGTTTGTAGAAACGTAATTCAGTGTAGTTACATGGCTGAAATTCTGTTACCAAAAGGAAGGAGACGAAACAGCACATGGCAATCTCAGGTCAGCAATCTTCATTATCTCACAAAAAATTATACACCTGCATATGTTTGCCAATTATAGCTCCATAGCGATCGCAAGAACGATCGTTGTGCAGTGAAGCATACATAAAATATAGCAAAGTTATACATAAATCAAATTTTCGTTAATTAAAAAAAATGGATCCAAATAACACTACCAAAAATTATTTTCTTGCAATTAATTACGACAATGCAGCCTTGATTTTTCTATGCAAAGAGTTGAAATTAGGAGCCAACAAAAAGTCATAATTTATGTTTACCATATTAAAACTGACCATTAGTGAATGCCATTTTAGAATAACAAAATATTTTTTAATAATTTTCCATCATTGCACAACCAATGGAAGTGGAAACCAGGAACAAGATTTCCCAAAAACAAAAGGAATAAAACATTTTTAATGATAAGGAAACAACATAATTTTTATCAAACAAGATGTGCCAAAAAAAATTTCAATGCCACATACTCCTCCTTTCAATACAGACCACGTCGAAAACCGGGCTGTATTGACAGCGAATGTATATAACCTAAAATAAAAAAATCCCAACCTACCATATGCTAACTACATTACCTAAAAAAAATATCCAATTTAACCTACCACATCAACAGGGATTGTGGCCAAGGTAACCACAACAGAACACTCAGGCAAAGTTGAAAGACGAGAATCCTGAGCAGAGGACTTAGTAGGAGAAAAAAGTTTAAGACAAAAATATAGCAATTAAAATAATAACACCAAGAATCACAAACACAGAAACATCTACAGAGTTGATAGTAAGTACATTGTCAGGTTTTAAGAATATATGACTACTTAGAAGGTGGAGAACATCAAGGAAGTCAGTGCCATGGGGTTGGGAAGCAAGAAGGGTATCAAGTTTTATAACAATAATAATTAACCAAAAGATGAGGTATTTTTTGAAAAATGTAGAGAGGTCAGGTTATTGTCGATCTTAGGAATGTGAATAATGGACAAGGAATGCTGAAAATGAATAGCAGAATTTACCGCGCCAAAAGTTTTGAATGGCTGGCTAACTTTGTCACAATGAGTGGCAATGGAAATAAAACCGGTACCACTTAGCGTTAAGGCAATGGGCAAGAATTCTCTTGTTGAAGATCTACAAATGAATTACACATCAATAGAAACATTTGTGGCAAACAGCAAAACTGAATTTGTCGTTTAAGAAAAGGAGACTCAAACTCACAACTCATTTATCACATATGTAAAGAGAAGGATTACCACGAAACAAGTTAAATTCACAATTATTAACTTGCCCTTCAAAAAATGGGAAAACTGTGGGACATAAGGTGACTGACTCATGCATTCTACAAGGAGACAAAGAATTAGCAGTAACAGGTGCAATATGTTTTCTATCTAAACTGACAATTAAGTATTCACTCAGAGATAATAACCAATATTTATTGAGATTTGGGCCAAAAAATGGAAATATGAAAACATGGTAGTGTTCAAAAAGACTGTCTTTGTTAGATAGAGAAACAGTAACAAATAATAAAAAGAGAAGAGTTTTAAAACAATGGTTGTATAAAATTAATCCACAATTCTTGTAAAGATTTTCAACGAGACATGGGGTAATCATACAGATAGGTAAGGTGATAATATGTTGAATACTGCTCAGAATAGAAACAAACACATTTGAAGGTAAAAAATTTGATCTTAATTTGCCATGCAAATCAATTTCAATAGCATTTTTCAGGTTAAACATTTCAAGACTTGAATTGCCCAATGCCTCACTCTACGCGAAAACCGACTGCAATCATATAAACTTCATTCCGTTTTGAGACCAAAAAATTATAATGTTCTATATAACTGGAAGTCCATATTTAGATGTATTTTTCAGCACATGGTTTTCAAGGTTTTTTATTTGAATTATGTGATTGGCCACATTAGTGTAAATATCATCTTAGGTTTCAGACAAGGAATTTAGTCTTCTTTCTAAGTTGTCTAAATCATCAGCGCCCAGGATTCCAAAAACATTTTTGAGCACCTTTCCACCAAAATCTAACATTGCCTTTCTATGGTGTTTTGAAGGCTAAAAGGGATTATTCGAGTTGCTGAATTGCCAGACTAAAGTTTTGATAAAAAGACGTGTTCATAGTGAATGAGTAAATTTCTTGTCATGAACCAAAAGCACTGTTTTTAACATGTTCTCCAATTCGAAACACTCATGTGGTAATACCACAAGAATAAAGTCCAGAACAATAGAATATTATTTGTCTGTAAACAAAAGATTGTCCTCCTTATCGTAAACAAAACCTGTTTTAAGCTGGTTTACCATCACGGCAAAACACTCGCACAGAGTTGCAATGGCAGCCACAGAAATAGGCACGGCCCATGGCATAGTGGACTCCGCAAGCACTCACTCGCAAATAAAGCTTAAAAAAACAAAAGGTTTTCCTACAAACTAACAAATGCTGATAACAACAAAAAAAATTTTATGTGACAGCATCACTATACTTTATTTACACAAGAACATGCCCAAAATGTCCAAACCAAATGAACTCTCAAGAAAGTAATTATAACATACAATAAAATAAATTCCAAAACTTAATTCTAGTACCATGGTTCTTGGAAAAAAAGGAATATTATATGTGCGCAGAATACAATAAACACCAAAAGGACTAGGTCGCATGGTTGATCAGGCCACGGTCAAAATCGGGCCAGGCCCCTCAAAATAAAGAAATTGGTGTCGACCAACTAAACAAAAGCACAAGGCAAAATATTTATGCAATGTGGATCTGCAGCTCAAAGAATTAAAAATAAATAAAAATAATAATTTATTGGGCATTATGAATTAAATCTTTTTAAGTGGGAAATATGAGCTCTTGTAACTTTATTTCCTCTACTGGGTTCCTCAAGACCAACAGTAACAGGAGTAATAAAACACATTTGTAATAGGACGGTCCATCTCTACGAAATCTTAGCCATTTTACTGTCAGCAACTTTACTAGTGGGATGTGCCTTACATAAAACTAGGTCATCCACTTTGAAATGATTATCAATCCTTTTTCGGTTGTATTTAATATGGCTCTTAAGGTGAGGCCGTTCTAGATTCTTCAAAGCAAATCCCCAGACCTCCTTAATATCTTTTGCATCGTCAGGGAGAAGGTCATTTAAATTCCATAGATTTTATAAAGAGTTATGGGAGTATACATGAACAAAATGCTTTGTGTGACTCATGCCGGCCATAATTAAATTCTGTTTCTAGGCATGAAATATTCCTACCCCAGTTATTATGCTCCTTCACACGAAACACAATGAGTGCAGAACGGAGGATACGATCAAACCTTTTGGAATGAGATGGAGAAGGATAGTATGGTGATAATGTTATATGGCGAATACCATTCACAAAGTACATATACTTGAAAAGTCGAGAAACAAATTGAGAACCATTTGTCAAACACAATAATTAAAAGAATCATAAAATTATTCTAAAGTCTTTATGGTTGAATCTGAGTCAGCTTTTCTAAGTGGGGTGAGCCAACCAGAATTCAGAGTGTTCCAAAAACTGTATACATTTTTCAATCCCGAGAACATCAGCCAAACATACTAATTCATATGTGGTTGATTTTTTTTTTCAAAAAAAACTGGTACACCTGCCTAATATCGTGTAGCANAGGTATGCAGGAGGCAATTCCCACCATGAATCCTGCAGAGCAGTCCACAAATCCAATCTGCGCCAATTTGAGAAAGCGTTGCACGTCTATCACGTTTAATGATTCTCGTCAGTCGTCGTTTGTCCCATTCATTCACGATCTTTTTCCGGCCGCAGCGATGTCGAAGATGTGATGTTTTACCGGATTCCCGATATTCACCGTACACTCGTGATATGATTGTACGCGAACATCCAAATGTTATCGCTACCTCGGAGATGCTATGTCCCATCTCTCGTGCGCCAACTATAACACCATTATCAAACGCACTCAAATCTTGATCACCTGCCATGGTAGCAGCAGTAGCCGATCTAGCTGCCAACCGCATCGCGTTACTCTGATTGGTTCCATACCTCTGTTATTTGCATACGCACGCCTATACCAGTTTTTTTTTTGCTCTTCAGTGTATATGCCATAATAACGACATGGCATGTGATAGGCAGTGGCTCACAAGAAGATGTATAACACCTATGCTTGGTGGAATCTATTGACTTCACAGTTCTGTTTTCTTTCAGTTCCTCAAAGGAGTTAGCAAAAATTATACTACGCACAGATATTGAGTCTGCTAGTGAATTTACTAGAAAACTCCCCAAAACTATGTCNAGTTAGCAAAAATTATACTACGCACAGATATTGAGTCTGCTAGTGAATTTACTAGAAAACTCCCCAAAACTATGTCAACACTAAGATTATAAACTTTTTGAAAACCAAGATATTTGATCAATGGACCCTAGCAATATAATCTTCAGTGTAGATCTTGTTTGTATCCAATGGACTACAAATAAGTTGAAACATATGCGACAGTCTAATGGATTATGTGAGCATTGTACTAAGAATTGCCCAAACATGACTGGCGAGCAAGACCGCTCACATTTTATGCTCGCTGTATGAGTTTTTTCGGAGCCACCACTTGGATGCAAAATGACCTACTTTACGACAATAAAGATATACTGGTGGTTTTATTTTCTCCTCTGGAACTGACTGAGGGTCAGGTTCCTTGAGATCTTTCAGTTTATCATCAGATTCATTGGGTAAGTCTGACTTACATTTGGTATAAATTTGGTTGATATCAGATATGTACTTAGTTTCAGAATCTTTCCTATTCAAATCCTGTTTAAATTTCTTCTTATAATTATCACAATGAGAGACCTGATTTTCCTATATTCGATTATCTATACTAATATAGTAAAGCGGAAGAGTTTGTTTGTTTGTTTGAACGCGCTAATCTCTGGAACTACCAATCGGATTTGAAAAATTCTTTTTGCATTTGATAGCTCATTTCTTAACGAAGGTTATAGGTTATTCAACATCACGATACGGCCCTTAGAAGCCGAGCAAAAAGAAAGAAAATCAGAAAAAACGATAAGCGAAAACGAAGTTATAGCGTGGGCTGGCAATGCGATGCGGTGAGTGGATGACCGAGGAGGGTCACCCAACGAAAACCGAACAAGAGCCGAACCGAGCATTACCGAGAATAGCCGAACTGTGCACGTCTACGAGGTGCCATGCCGCGCGGCTTAGACGCTTGGTCGGCTTCCTTCGCAACAGTCGTGTCCTACACGGAATTTGTTTGAGCTTATATACATTGGTTGAATAATTTTCATTTTTTTTANGTCGTGTCCTACACGGAATTTGTTTGAGCTTATATACATTGGTTGAATAATTTTCATTTTTTTTATTTGGTGGGTTAATACTAGAAAGTAGGTATTTAAAAATAGGTTTCACATTGTTTTTAACGTTTAATTNGGGTTAATACTAGAAAGTAGGTATTTAAAAATAGGTTTCACATTGTTTTTAACGTTTAATTTGTAAATACTTATACATAAGCACATGGTTGTATCTTATTTTTGTTTAGTTGGTTAGTACTTAGTAATTAGGTAGGTAGGTTACAAAATAAGTTATTTAAAAATAGGTTTCGTATTGTTTTCAACGTTTAATTTGTAAATACTTATATAAAAACACATTGTTGTATATATTATAATTTGTATTCTATTTTTGTTTAGTTGGCTAGTACTTAGTAATTAGATATGTAGGTTACAGTTTATGTTTTTTATCTGATAGGTTTTTAGTTCAGGCATAAGTATCACTACTTTCGTTTTTCCGAATTTCATTGATTTGTTTGATTTGTTATACCATGAAGTACCCCAATATTACATCTGGGAAATAAATGCATTTTCTAGAAGAAAACGTGACCAAGATGTTGATGGGTACCCTGGTGTAAAAAAAGACGCAGCTTAAGCAGTGTTTATAATGTTCATCGAACTCAAACAGAATGTTTTTACTTAAGAATATTATTGTTGAATGTCCGCGGTTAACGTATATCTATATATAACAGAGCAATACAAATAAGTGTTTTTACCCTTTAATTCACCGAGACGTTGAGTTTTATGATATGTATAGAGTACACTAAGTAAAATTAAACTTTATTTAAAAAAAAAAAAAACCTAAACAATAATTCTGTAGTCCTTGCGAGCGAAGCCGCGGGCACAGCTAGTAATATATACAAATTTGGGAATAAATACATATATGNTCACCGAGACGTTGAGTTTTATGATATGTATAGAGTACACTAAGTAAAATTCAACTTTATTTAAAAAAAAAAAAAAACCTAAACAATAATTCTGTAGTCCTTGCGAGCGAAGCCGCGGGCACAGCTAGTAATATATACAAATTTGGGAATAAATACATATACGATCTAACTGGGACAAGGAACTGGGTTTTCCACAAAAAACAAATCTCCAACTCTCTTGATGTGTCAAAATAGAGTCCACGATCTCAATCTCAGAGAACCTTAACCTTAAAATAGTCGCGGCTTCATTAATATCACTGATTTAAAGTGACAGTGATATATTATGTGACTATAAGCGATTCAAAAATTGTAGTTTTAACTGAGTGAGAAGTCTGGAAGGAACAAAATAACCTGTAAAATCAGCATTATATCTGTCAAAGGACCGACTCTGATTTATAGACAAACTGGTTCTCTCACTGAGGGGACCTTGGTGAAAGGGTAAATAAATTATAAAAATTGTGTATCAGAAACAGTATTACTTAGTTTTAATTTAACAATTATTTTAAAAAATTCAAGGAACATTGGAATACATAATCCATTGTTAACAGGAAATTTTTTTAAAATTCGCTTTAGTGGATTAATTAACTATCCAAAAACCGGGGGAAATACATTCCTCTGTGGGTTCAACACAGAGTTAGCCATACTGAGTTGGGTTGTGAAAATCACACCATAATTTTTACTAGTAGATGGTGAAGTGAAAAATATTGTCCAGACAATGGCACTGATGGGTAGGAAACAGGAGCAGAGGTGCAAACAAGAATGTGGGCACCTAGGTTGCCAGCAGGGGACACAATAGCGCAAGTAGCTGATGCACCAATACTAAGTGAGGCAAACGACTCCACGAGAAGAACAGGTGTAGCAGCAGTACCAGCCTGTGCCGAAAATTGCTCTTCAGATTTACAAACACACTAATGTTTGTGAAAAAAGCAACACAATGAAGGATATATGTGATTCAACTGAACACATTACCACAGATTAGGTACATGATAATTCACAACCAATAAATATTACAGAACTGTACATGATCTTTGTCCTTGATAATTCAGTAGGGTGTGAAGCCCACATGTACTGCAATCAGAGCCCCTTAATATCATGGCATGGAATCATAGAAGACCTGGATATGTTCCTGGGGAATTTCCCATTACTATGTTTGTATGCGAGTCCACAAAGCAACAACAGTAGTTGCTGGAGGTCCATGAAGAACAAGTCGCTGACCAACCATCTCCCAGACATATTCGATAGGCAACATGTCAGGCGAACTCTCAGGCCAGGGAAGCAGTGGCAATCGTCGCTCGTTGAAGAAGGCTTACACATTCCTCGCCACATGGGGATGAGCATTGTGCTGTTGAAATAACACATGTGGAGTCACCTGAAGTAAGGGCAGTACCTCGGGCTCTTAAACCTCCCTGATTTTGCAGTTTCTGTTCTGAATGCCCTCAATATGTAGAAGTCGAAATCGCATGTTGTATCCAATCGCGCTACAGACCATCACACTTGGTGTTAGTCAAATATGCCGCTCCACAATGCAGGTTGCAAGAATGTGGTCACCATGGTAGCATCTAAAACGTTGTGGCCTACACTGTGAGACAGTTTGAAGAAGGACTCGCTTGAAATCACTATATTTTGCCACTCAGCACACCAGTGATAGCATTCACGTGGTCATTGCAGTCTGAGGCGTTTGTGGTTTGGGCCTCTCGTAAAGCACATTTATAAGATATTTATTTCTTAACCAGGAACTCAGGCTCTAATGTACCCATCGCTTAGAATGAAAAACAACACACAAAAAATTACAGATTTAGTTACTATAAATATTTGATTTTGCATGCCTGTCACCGCCATATGACCTGTAAAGTAATTAGGGGAAGAATAAGAAACAATCGTGCAAAATACATGCACAAAAGCACATATAATGCAACGACACAGTCCCGCTACCACTTCTGCTCAACCCTACCCAAGGCAGCTGTACTGCTGAACATCCCAAGGCAAAAGGAAATATAATTTGTATTTAGGACGTTTCGCACATCCCAAACCGCCACAAGCAGGGTGAGGCCCTAGGCGTGAATTCGTGATTACCTAGATGCGCTATTCAAAATTAAGAACATTGGGCGATCCACAAGATTCCTGGGTTCCTCACAATATGTAAGAGAAACAAATATTACCAAAAGTTTATAAAAAAGGGTACAAGTAAATAAAAAACTAAGTCTTTCATCTTCGGTTTAGTTAATTTCATTAAAATTACCTACCTTTAAACGACAACAACTTATGTAAGTACCTTTTGTTAATGTGATGTAACAAAAAATACTCGAATAAAAAATTTAATATGAAAAACAATTAAAATATATACATTTCTCAATTTTCTTTTACATAAATTGAAGCATTATATATATATATATATATATATGTTACTTTTCAAAGATAGATATTCAATAAGTGGATCTCCAGGGATCCACTTAAACAAAAAAATTATTCTTATTTTCTAAAACAACCGGTAAGTTTTTCAAAAGGTTGGGTTAAAAAAATCCCAAGTGTGCCATGCACATACATGATGCATAAATCAATAGTAGAATGCTGAATCATATTTGTAAGGTTTGCTGGTCCACGGGTGAATCTGCAAGAATTCCAAAGCAGAAGGTAGTTATGAGTGGAGCTTGGTGTCTCGGTTAACGGGGTTACACCAGATCCGAATCCATTCCTTCTGGCTTCCATTACCAGAAGGCCCAGGGACATCATAGAAACCCGAAATCCACGATCTTCCGTGAACCTCTCTTTAAGAAAAAAATTTTACTTTTGTATAATTTTGCGAAACAGAGATCACACTAAAATGTAAACAAACATTAAAAATAGCTATAATACTCACCAACAGCGGTATTTAAACAAAAATTACATCATACTGTAAAAATTTTATAGACAATAATTTAGTGTAGTTACATGGCTTAAATTTCGTTACCAAAAGGAAGGAGACAAATCAGCACATTCCAATATCAGGTCACCAAACTTCAATATCTCATAGATAATACATATGCTTGACACCTGTGGCTACATAGCGATCGCAAGAACAATTGTTGTGCAGTGAAATAAACATAAAATATAGCAAAATTATAAATAAATAAAATTGTCATTAATTAAAAAATAACTTGTATCGAAATAATACTACTAAAAATATTATTCCTACAGATAATTATGGCAATGCAGCCTTGATTTTCCACGTAGAGAGTTGAAATTAATTGCCCACAAAAATGTCATTATTTATGTTTACCATGTTAAAACGGGCCAAGGACGATGTTTTACAAAAACGTTTACAGAAAGTTATGTTACATATTTTACTTGAAGGAAACAACTTGTCCTTTTAATTTTAACTTTTAAATTATTCATTAGTGATTGCCATTTTGGGATCACAAATTATTTTACAATAATTTTGGAACACTGCATAACATATAGCAGTGGAAACCAGGAACAATATTTAACAAAAGAAAAGGAATACAATTTTCTAAATAATTATGAATCAAAACACAATTGTTATGAAACAATATGTGACAAAAAAAATTAAAATGGCACAATATATTAATAAACATAGCAAAAGTTAAAATTTTGTCTTCTCTTACGAAAATCAGAACACGAATGACTCAATCAACAGTTTTTCATTCCAATATAAACAGGCAATCTACGAGAGGAGATAACATTTATTTTATTATAATAAGCTATACAAAAGTCATCCGATACTAAACAAACACGAATATTATCTAATTTCCATATTAACGAGTGAATAGTACAGCTACATTAACATCGCTAAGTGAGTGCCATAATTATTTTTAATGGATTTCCATGTGACTTTACGACATTGCTTAAAAGTTTTCGAAAAAATATTATCAGCAAGAAGGAATATTTCCTAAAAATTGATATTTCAAAGCATGTGTTCAAATATAACTACGCTAAAACTAATATATCGGTAAATAAAGTGCCCATAACATCAGAAATGGAGAATATTAATAAGATATACATAATAGTGTAACAAGTATAAAACAAGTATTTATCGATATAACTAATAAGCCTGCTTCCCTCTACATACATGGAAATAGTTCCAATGAGGTTAAAAAAAGTAAGATGGTAGGTGGGTATTGACATATCGTTGACACAGATTTCATTAAAGATGCAACCAGAAAAAAATTAAATACATACTAATGAGACAATTACGAACAAAGTTACCTGGGATTCGAACACAGAACGTCTCGTACCGTAAACTGGCATGCAGCCAAGTACATGAAAGAGGTAGGATTCGGAGTACCAGCTTCGATAGTATACAGCCTAAGGTTTTAGTAGACTGGGTTTAAAAACTTTAAATATATACAGGAGCATCATGTTGAAAATAAGTGTGTGAATCACTTAAGTTTACACGGTAAATTTTTGTACATAACTGGATAAAAATAGGTTGACTGGTTAAAGTATGGCATAAACGCTTTAGTTTATCATTTGGGGATATAGTACAAAATGTCCTAAAAACAGGCCCTTCCTATGTACACAGAGGTGACAAAAGTCATGGGATAGCAATATGCAATAAACAGCTGGCAGTAGTATCACGTACGAAATGTATAAATGGGCAGTGCATTGGTTGGGCTTTCATTTGTAGTCAAGTGGTTAATTTGAAAAAGGTTTCTGACGTGGTTATGGCCACACGACGGGAATTAACAGTCTTTGAACGCGGAATGGTAGTTGGAGCTAGACGCATGGGACATTCCATTTCGTAAATGGTTAGGGAATTCAACATTCCGAGATTCACAGTGTCAAGAGTGTGCTGAGAATATCTAATTTCAGGCATAACCTCCCACCATGGACAACACAGTGGCCGACCGCCTGCACTTAATGACCGAGACCAACGACGTGTGCGCAGAATGGTCAGTGTTCACAGACAAGCAACACTGCGTGAAATAACCGCAGGAATCAATGTGGGACCTTCGACGGACGTGTCCGTTAGGACAGTCCGGCGAATTTTGGCTCTACTGGGCGATGCCAACAAAAGACCGACTCGAGTGCCTTTATTAACAGCACGACATCGCCTGCAGTGCCTCTCCTGGGCTCGTGACCATATCGGTTGGACCCTAGACGACTGGAAAACCGTGGCTTTGTCAAATGAGTCCCGATTTCAGTTGGTAAGAGCTAATGGTAGGGTTCGAGTGTGGCGCAGACCCCACGAATCCATGTACCCAAGTTGTCAACAAGGAACTGTGCAAGCTAGTGGTGGCTCCATAATGGCGTGGGCAGTTTTTATGAAATGGACTGGGTCCTCTGGTCCAACTGAACCGATCATTGACTGGAAAGGGTTATGTTCAGCTACTTGGCGACCACTTGCAGCCATTCATGGACTTCATGTACCCAAACACGATGGCATTTTTATTGATGAAAATGCACCATGTCACCAGGCCACAACTGTCCGCGATTGTTTTGAAGAACAATCTGGACAATTCCAGCGAATGATTTGGCCACCAAGATTGCCCGACATGAATCCCATCGAACATTTATGTGACATAATCGATAAGTCAGTTCGTGCACAAACTCCTTAACCGGCGACACTTTCGCAATTATGGACGTCTATAAAGGCAGCATGGCTCAATATTTCTGCCGGGGACTTCCAACGACTTGTTGAGTCCATGCCACGTCGAGTTGCTGCACTTCGCCGGGCAAAAGGAGGTCCGACATGATATTAGGAGCTATCCCATGATGTTTGTCCCCTCAGTGTATATCCATTGCGTCTTATACATAAAGTCAACAAAAATGTTGGTAGAAATATGTCAAATTATTTGATAGATATGTTTAAATTATATAAATCATTAATATTAAACCATTTGAAAAAATATTTGAACAACTAAAATTATGACATTTTGAAATAATGCAGTCAAAGAAAGTTAATTAAGTCGAAAATTATACAGTGACGCTAAGAAAACTCACTGTGACAGAGCAAGAGCCTGTTGTTATTTCATATATATAGGAAAATTAATGTAGAAAAGCATTAAAAGTCCAACAAATTTCTACCTTATATAAAATATTACTACATGAATAAAGAATTATTTCCCAAAATGAATAAACAAAAATATTTCTAAATTATTAAAATTAATAAAAATAATAGGGAAGATATTAGAAAAATTTGAAAATGGCACACTTCAAACAAGAGATTGCAGTGGTGGAGTAGATAAAATTATGAATGATTACATGTGAAAATATACATATTTTTGCCAAGTCATAATTGTGTAATCCTTTATTATTAAAATATTTTGTCCATGTAAGTGGCTTGGACAGTGGATCCATGGTTGGCCCACTGAACTACTACTTGTGTACAAAATCCGGTGGGAATTCGAAGATTGGTTCCCGAGGTATGGCATAAGCATTGCATTTTAATCAATAGCCTCTATCTTACAAAAGTCGACAAAATATGATCTCTATCAGCATATTTGATGTTTCGAATTGCTACTTTCAGCATATTAAGATTAACTGAAAGCGATTAAATTCTTAATATATATTACAAACTTATCTAACTGATTTATATGAGTGCGATGCTGTAAATAACACCAGACACACTTAAAACCTGGCCTATTGTAGAACTGGTTATGTGCAAAGTTCGGTGGGAATCGGTTGGTTGGTCCCGTAGATATAACATGAATGCTCTAATGTAGTGATATTTTCATTACTGTATTGGCACCATATTTGTTTGTCATAAATACTGCTACATATATAATAAAGTCAGTTAAAATTGTGTGGGACATATGGCTTACTTAGGTGAAATATTAAAATGGCTGTTATTTTGAAAAAATGTTACTAGCTCCTTAAGTCATATAAATTTAGATGAACTACGAAAGCATAACTTGTAGCCTGAATTTGGTGGATATCAGTTAATTTCCCTAGATAGGACACAAAAGCTCAATCATTTATGAACCGCTGTCTTCCATGATGGCTGACAAATGAGTTTATTAGCTTATTTAAAGTTTGCATGATACTGCAAGCATAATAAATTAAATTGGAATTGATTGCATGGTCTCATAGATACAGCAGAGTAGTCCACATAACATGTTTATATAGCTGTTATTTTGAAAACAATAGGATGACTTACCAAAATATGTCAGTTTATATGACGTACTGTAGAAATACTTGGGTGTCACATTTAGTAGGAATCAGTTGATTGTTTCCCGAGATATTACATAATCTTTATTTTCCTCGTGGTACTATCTTACAAATGACTTACAAAAATGCCTATGTTTTGACACACTTGATGCTTGTAAAAAATACTTTCAGCATAACATATTTGGTCGAAACTGGTGAAACAGTATTGTACATATAAAAAAAAAATTTTCATATCTACATTTTCGCAACCGTTAAAATATGTGTCTTTTTAAATTGCATACGTAACCATTGTCTTCAATAGTATTACTTTTATGCAAAATATGGCAGGAATTTGGTTGTTTAGTTGGCAATATACAACATAAAAGATTTATTTTTCAAGTTGCAATATCTTCTAGAACGGCGAATGCGTTAGTTTTTATCATTTCAATGATTAGGTCATGCAAAGCCAATGTACCAAATTAGATTTAAATTTGTTAAAATATTCGCTACATATAATGTAAAAGCTTTATTTTCCTATTTGCACAAATTTTCAAAATATTGTACAAATAACATTATCAGTTTTTCTAAATTAAATACTGACATCATGCACTGTCAATGTGCCAGATTAGGTTTAAATCGGTTTAATGGTAGATATGATGAAAAATGTTTTGTCTATTTGCTCTATCTTCCAAAATACCAGACTAATAGGATTATCGGTTTGTCAATGCAATGCATACATCATTTAGTGTCAAGGTACCATTTGGTTTTAATTTGTTCAGTTGTTTTTCCGAAATATAATGCAAAGTTTTTTTTTCAATATGAACTATCCTTCAAAATTGAGGTCTAAACGCATTAGCGGCTTATAAAATTAATGCGTATAAAATGCAATATCAATATACTTAATTTGGTTGAAATCGTTTAATAGTTCCCGAGATATTACATAGTGCTCGAAATTTCAAAATTCCCGACATTTTGAAAATAAGAACCCTTCATATTCGAAAACTATAAAAGTATATTGCCATTACTAAAAACTATATGTGGACGTAGTTTGGTTAAATTCGGTTGTCGGTTTTTAAGATATTGGCGGCGTTGAAGGGGGGACAAACATTCCAGACAGACATTTGGGAGATTGCATAAACCTATCTTTCCTTCAGAAAGTTGGCTAAAAATGATAGTATACATATTTTTCATTAGAGGTATAGGATACAGAATGCATCAGCTCGTTTACCAAAAAAACCTAAGCCATTTGCTTTAAATTGAAATTAAAATGTGTCTATATTTGTTGTTATATATCAATATATACACATTTGTGTACGTGTGTTGCGCACATACGCACCAGTTAAGTTAATCTACGATCTTGGGACCACCTGCAAAGTAATACCAGCAGAAAGTAAAAATTTACCTATGATATACTAAATGCAACGAAATAATTATGTAATAATACGAGTTTTCTCATGTATTGTAAAGTTTTATATAACATCTTAATTATGCTCAGGTTGCCTACATCGAAACATTATGTGTACTTTTCAAGCTTCATGTAAACTTCTACTTTCATTGTTTTAAGCAATTACTTTTTATTGTGAGCGCAATATAAAAAAGAGGTTATCTGTGATTGCCTGAAATATCCCTGCAGCAGGTGAAGTTAGTAGGATACTTGCTAAAAAATGCTTTCTGATACGTGACAATGTAGAGCGAGGTGACTTGACAGGTCGTTCCTTTTCTAGAAATTATCTCTTACTAATAACAATGTCGCACAGGAAGCGGAGAGGGACTGGGGAAACGTCCGAAGTCAGTTCAGAGAGTATCTGGCAACAGTGCACGGAAAACTCACACACGAAGCCACACAGCTGCATTTTGATTGGTAGTCCAGATGACTGTTGTGCGTGGCGTACATCAGCGCTACATGTACGGCAGTGCGCAGAAACACCCTTCGGTGAGTCGTCCCCCCCCCC
>NQII01000017.1:570642-628436 GCA_002778355.1 Clitarchus hookeri
AACGCAAGGAAAACTTTCCACTTCTAATCCCTTCCCAACATGCATCGAGCCACTTAATTTTCTGGGCGTTCTGGCTATAACTACACTGGCTAATCGTTTGCGCTGTAGTTACGCAATTAAAATAAAAACATCAAATGGTCGTCACCTCACGGAACAAAATTTCTGTCCTATAAATGAGAGTTTTTGAAAACAATGATGGGGTGGAACGAATGGAGGCATAGTCACTTCCGGCAGGTGTGACCCAGAAGGAGCATCGTCTTCCCATTGGAAGCTTCTAAAACTAGGAAAGGGATGGAAGAAAAGGAGGAGAACCGAGGACAGATGCCTAACACCAAACAATAGTTGTATTTTTCACAATTCGCACATAAACATTTTAATGAATTTTTTCTAGGGATTCCGAGCAATGCTTTCACATTCGACTCTTCTACAGACTTGACCTATAACAAGATACATATGTATCAAATAAGCACATTACTTATTCTTTTCGTAATAAAACATTATTTTTGAACCATTATTTTTTAATTCCAATGCCATTGATATGTTATTATTTTGCACCTACGGTTCACACAGTGCCCTAATATATGCGTCGAATATTACATTGCACTTAACGAAAAAAATTAATTGGTTGTAGAAATTATTCACACATTTCCATAAACCTCTTTTTCGAAATGACAGTGCATACCTAGAAGTGAAATACTACAATTTAAACCTATTGTGGCACCAAATAATTTAAGGAAGATAATGCGATACTAGTTCCTCTTAATAACTAACGCACATTAGTAATTGGCAGAGACTGGTTTGTCTGCGTATTATTATCCGAATGCCAGAGCTATTTCATGGAAAATAAAGTTATAACAAGATAAGTTTCGCGCAAAGAATTTAATTTGTTAATAACATTTAGACTCCATCATTATGTCTTCAGTTTATCGGAAACATATTTTATCCCAGCCATCTGTTGGACCACATACATACATCTCAATCAGGAAACAAATATCACTGATGCAGGTATCCAATCCAGATTGAGATCGAATATTGCTTCCTTAATATTTGTGTACGAGAGAAATATAATAAATGTTAGTACTTTCTTATCACGTTGTTTCCTCCATCAAGAAATCGGCTCTCAAGACATCGCTGTTAAAAGCCGCACAAATCTCTTCACTCCCCCTCCAAGAAGGTTATCTCTGTATCTAAAACACTGGTAGGAACACAGATGTCAGAACTTCGAAACCTCAGTCACTGGTATGTACACAAGAGACAGTTATGTGCAAATAAAAATGTTGCAAAACACATTTTTACAACTACGAGAGACAATCCCCTCCGAAATGCATAATGCATATTGCGATAAAATAATCATGCACCCGAAAAAGCAAGAGAATATAAATTTTTCATTCACCACCAATAGAAATGCGTCTCACCCAGGGCTAGCAAATGCGTAAACAGTGAAACAATTTCAAGTCATAGCATGTTTAAATATACACAGTACAAGGCATATACACTGAAGAGCCAAAAAAACTGGTATAGGCGTGCGTATGCAAATAACAGAGGTATGGAACCAATCAGAGTAACGCGATGCGGTCGGCAGCTAGATCGGTTACTGCTGCTACAATAGCATGTTATCAAGATTTCAGTGAGTTTGAACGTGGTGTTATAGTCGGCGCACGATAGATGGGACATAGCATCTCCGAGGTAGCGATAACATTTGTATGTTCGCGTACGACCATTTCATGAGTGTAAACGAATATCGGGAATCCGGTAAAACATCACATCTTCGACATCGCTGCGGCCGGAAAATATCGTGAAAGAACGAGACAAACGACGACTGACAAATGTCACATTAAATGTGACAGACGTGCAACCCTTCTCTAATTGGTCCAGATTGGATATGTGGACTGCCCTGCAGGATTCATGGTGTGAATGGCTNCAGACGTGCAACCCTTCTCTAATTGGTCCAGATTGGATATGTGGACTGCCCTGCAGGATTCATGGTGTGAATGGCTTCCTGCATACCTTCAGACATTAGTCGAGTCCATGCCACATCGTCTTGTCCGTTAAGACGCACGAACCAACCCCCCTTGGGGGTAACACGATATTAGGCAAGTGTGCGAGTTTTTTTTGCTCTTTAGTGTATGTTGGCATAGGTCCATTGCGATATTTTTAATTTCTGGAATAAAACCCATCTCATTACGGAAATCGGATTCATCATGGAAAACATATGTCGGTAATACATCAGACCAGAAAATTTCAATTTATGTAGTTAAATGAACGTTAAAGTAATCGAATAGCTAGAAGAGAGNGGCAATTCTGCGTGCTTGGTTGGGGGGTTGGGGGTAACACGATATTAGGCAAGTGTGCGAGTTTTTTTTGCTCTTCAGTGTATGTTGGCATAGGTCCATTGCGATATTTTTAATTTCTGGAATAAAACCCATCTCATTACGGAAATCGGATTCATCATGGAAAACATATGTTGGTAATACATCAGACCAGAAAATTTCAATTTATGTAGTTAAATGAACGTTAAAGTAATCGAATAGCTAGAAGAGAGNGGTAATACATCAGACCAGAAAATTTCAATTTATGTAGTTAAATGAACGTTAAAGTAATCGAATAGCTAGAAGAGAGAGCTGCACGACAATACCAATTACTCGCAAAGCTGGACCAATCGATTGCCTTCACACAACCACCTCCACCCCCTACAACAATCCCTTCCCCCCTCGCTGCCTCCACAAAGAGCACGCTACAGTGCTCTATTAACTCAAGCTTTCAGCATATAACACCAGAGTGCAGCCATGTCACCAATTTCTGAGCCCCTCGGCAGCGCTAGCACCTTCCCTACTTCTGTTTTAACTATGTATATACCAGGTGAATAAATGGTCCCTGGATCCAGTGTCCTGCCTGCTGCTGCCATCATCAGCACCTGCCCTATTCTCTTAGCCTAAAGTATAAAGTTAAGTTCTTGTCTGGTCTTTTCGCATCACCAAGCAGCAGATGTTTGTGTACTGTCCCAGCACACAGAATAAATTTAAGCGATCATCGCATATAGGAGGTTGTGCTCGCTAGCAGTCCTAGGTATGGAAAAAACTAGTATTTTTGATTGAGCATTTCCTGCAGATGTATGTTCGCTTAGGAGTTTGGTACACATTAGTAAATATAAATACTATTTCCGAGGATGGGGCTGGGAACTGAAGATATGCGGATGGTTCGCCAGCTAGGATATGCGATCGTGGATGATATGACCACCGACATTTCTATTCGACCACTATCTTTTTTCCGGGCAACATCTTGTTTCCATCCACAATTTTGTTTTTCACATCATGCACACTCATTCCATCTTGTCTCTCTCATTCAGTATTGTATCTTTTCTTTTGTCTATTGTCGCCTTCGCTCACCATCTACATACCTCCCCCGTCGCCTGCTAGTGGAGCTGGTGTGTGCCCGCCAACTTGTTTGCAGTGGGTCCTTCATCGCGTGCAAATAGGCACTGGTGTTTGTCCACCATCTTGTTTACAGCAGTTAAGGCCATCGAGCTACAAACTGGTGCTGTTAAATTTTTCGCAGTGCTCAAGAAATCCATGTATAGGAGTGTGGGATCGAACCGCCGGACCTTGTGGTCAATAGCATGCAGATGACTTAGACCACTCGGCTATCGGAGCTCTCTGTACAGTATAGTTTAAAATGTCATATAAAAAGTAAAATTTTGATATTAAATAATTATATCAAATTTAGATAAGATATCAGAGTATGTGTGAATTTTTAAATAGTTATTATTTATTAGTTCCTTTTATTTTATCACATTCTTTTTATGTGTTTCATTTTATTTTCAGAATTATAATCATTGTGAGAAATATTTAATAGCTGTTATTCATATTTAAAATATTGGTTTCATTTTGTTATATTATATACACTGAAGGGCCAAAAAAAACTGGTACACCTGCATAATATCGTGTAGGGCCCCCCGAGCAAGCAGAAGTGCCTCAAGAAGACGTGGCATGTACTCAAATAATGTTTGAAGGTATGCAGGAGGCAATTCACACCATGAATCCTGCCGGGCAGTCCACAAATCCAATCTGCGCCAATTTGAGANGCAGGAGGCAATTCACACCATGAATCCTGCCGGGCAGTCCACAAATCCAATCTGCGCCAATTTGAGAAAGGGTTGTACGTCTGTCACGTTAAATGATTCTCGTCAATCGTCGTTTGTCCCGTTCATTCACGATCTTTTTCCGAACACAGCGATGTCGAAGATGTGATGTTTTACCGGATTCCCGATATTCACGGTACACTCGTGAAAACGTCGTACGCGAACATCCAAATGTTATCGCTACCTCGGAGATGCTATGTCCCATCTCTCGTGCGCCGACTATAACACCATTATCAAACACACTCAAATCTTGATAACCTGCCATTGTAGCAGCAGTAACCTATCTAGCTGCCAACCGCATCGCGTTACTCTGATTGGTTCCATACCTCTGTTATTTGCATACGCACGCCTATACCAGTTTTTTTGGCTCTTCAGTGTATATATGAACGAGGTGTGTATGGGTTTTTTTGAGCATAAAATAATTTTGTATTACCAATTAAAAGTGTAGGATTATTTCATTACGAGGTAATAAAAACCATTTGTAGTATGCAAATATTAAATATGTATTTGCATGTGCATACCTTCACATATACCAACAAAGGTATACATTTGCAAAATGAAAACACGAGCACGGAACAGTATTTATGAACACGAACCAAGTAATTCAGAAACACTTTATGATGTTAAATTTCTACTCGCGGTTGAACGAAGCAACGACGATGACAATGAAATAATGTCTCACAAACACAGGTGTTAATTAAATTTCAAGAAAAAAAACATATTGTTACTATATATAAAATTAATTAAAAAATATTTGCAAACAAAGCTGGAGTATACAAAATTACCCTGCAGCCAATTAACCCCTTAATATATTATTCCAAGTATACTCATTCATGTTTGAAATGGTGCAGAATAAGAAGAATGATAGCCGTTGCTGTGTAAGTCCAGAAGCTAGCACCAAAACAGACAGCACCTTTCCTTGGGCAATGTCATTGGTTGCTGCTGGCATAAAAACTGTTTTACCACAAATTTATTATTTTGGGAAATATTAATGTGTATATTAAGCGATGAACTATGTAGCTATTTTGTGTAAAATAAAAATTTCAAAATTAGCTATCAAAAATACATTAAAAGTTATGAAATAATACTGCTCAACAATTATGTGAATTCTTTTTAAATATGCAATAAATTAATGTATTGGTGAAGCATATCTATTCATATTATGAAACGCAACGTCTCTCTGTCTGTCTGTCTGTTAGTGCGCTTATCACTCGAGAACAAAGTATCCGATTTAATTGTTTTTTTTTTAATCAAAGCTATGTTCTCTGGCCAGGTTTAAATATATATTTTTGTCACGTAAAGTAACATAAGGAATAAGCAGTGACAATAATAGTGAATCAAGTCGGAAAAAGTTTGCTTCCAGCGCGCACTCTTGCAATACGCTGTCTAAACCGTTAAAGATGGAACAATATTATGTAGTAAAGAATTGTGTAGAATAAAATTACTTAAAAAACTCCACAGTAGCAAATATCTATCTATAACAGAGAAATGTTAATAAGCGTTTTTACAATTTAATTCACAAGCAACATTCAATGACGAAGTATTTCACCTTGCACTTATTGAAATTGAAAAGCAAGTGCAGACATTGTCAGGAAAAAGTATAAAAAATACTGGCCTACCAATACCAAATAACATAATATATTCAACCGTTAACAATTACTACATCAGGGAAAATTCATATAATAGATTATAATTGCACACGACCGACACGCTTATTAATATTTTTCTGTTATAGATAGATATATGCTACTGCGGAGTTTTTTTTTAGGTCTTTTTGTTCTACGCAATTCTCTTCTACGTGATATTGTTCCATCTTTAACAGTTTAGACAGTATATTGCAAGAGAGCGCGCTGGCGGCAAACTTTTTCCGACTTGATTAAATGTTATCGTCACTGCTTATTCCTTATGTTACTTTACGTATCAAAATATATACACAAAACCTGGCCAGAAAACAAAGCTATAAATTAAAAATAAAACATGTTATTCGGATAAGTGGTTCTTAAAGATAAGCGTACTAACAGACATATAGACAAAGAGGCGTTGAGTTTTATTATATATATATATATAAGATCAACACTAAGTAAAATTCAAATTTATTTTTAAAAAAACCTAAACTATAATTCTGTAGTCAATGCAAGCGGAGCCGCGGGCAAAACAAGTGGCCTTATATATTTAAAGTTATGGGCAAATTATGTATTTATGTACACGAAAGTTTTTTTAAAACCGCATTATTTGGAATTTTATTATAAATTAGTTGAGTTATAAACCATTTGTGTGCACAGGACGTTACATACCTTAACAAGAAAATGAAGGCTTCAGTCACGCTCCTTGCGTTGCTAGGGTCTCCCGTGAAACAGACGATTTGACTTACAAAGGTGATTCTCTGACGTCCTACCACGGAAGTCACTTCACATGGACACAAGTTCACCACATAATTTAAAAAATATATTTAAAAATTCATACACAAAATATTTCCTCGTTGTCGTAAATAGTAAATACTCACTGCGTGTATCAGCATGAAGATGCGGAGGTTTCCTTACGGCCGTACAGACAGGAACGGTAGCCGACTGATGACAAAACTCTAGGAATTGACAGGACCTGCGACTGTGCCCAGTGGTACCCTATAAAAGGGCAATTGTGTGTCAAAAACATATACGCTAACAAAACACATAACATTTCATTATCTTGATGGTACTATTACTCACTTTCAAAAGAATTTGCAACACGTAGCGAAATTACAGTCGGTGCTGAAATGCTCCGCTGCTTATTGAAAGGACAAGCGCGAACCTTTGGTGAGGGGACATGACGCACAGGCTGCCATTCAATGGAAAAAATAAAATATACGTAGTTAATAACTATGCATTTTAACGAGTACACAAGACCAAAAATGATAAAGCCATTAGTTACTTTAAAATAGCAATCTACAAAAAAAAAACTATTGAGCTCGTAGCCAAAATTAATTTAAGCCGTTAATTAACGATTACTTCAAAACATAACATACCTTCGCGAGTAAAAACTCGAGACAAAATGGAAGGCGACTATGATTCCTCAAACTCTCTCACTAAATGCAAAATGGTGATGAAGCAGAAGGGTACTGGCATATGCAGACGGGAAGCCCTGGCACCGGAGTGAGAGATTTCAGCACGATCCATACTTTATATAAGGTAGACAGCCGAGTGGTCGGGAGGTGCGGATTGATACAAGGGATAGCGCCTCAAGTTAAAGATATTATTTTCACTGGCCGACTTCCCCTCCTTCCCATCTTATTTATTTTGTCAGAAACTATGTGAAATATAAGGTAACGATTTGACCAGGCAATTTTATTGGTTGTCTTCCACTCTCTGCCATTACTTACTTTCTCATAAACTATGTAGGGATGAGGAAAATATCAGGTGAATTTGGGACAACTAAATCGGTTGACGTTACACGCAGCAGCATTTCTTCACGCTCCTTCGCAGCAACATGTAACCATAACTATTATTTAAATTTAAAAAAAATTGTTTCAATGAAATGTTTTATTTCTAAAAATTATTAGATATTGGCATGCTACCATGGATTATTAGTTATTTTAGGTACGAGTAGGAACAAAGCAGAGCACTGTAAGGCCGTGCAGCTGGGTCTCAGGCTGCGCATTGCTGTAATTGCAAAATTTCACGCCACCGGCAGAAATAGCACACGCACGACCCCTCGTCGTGCTGTGAAGGCATCGTCTGCTCTCGTCCGCGCTGCTTGACAGGGCAAGAAGAATGGGAGTGGCCCCCTCTCCAGAATAAACATAAAATATTTCATTATTTCACCTGAAAAAATTATCTAAGCACCTAGTCCAGATAAGCATTTAGTGGGTATTGGAAAACTACTCTTTCCATTGTTACTAGTCTTGAACAAAAATATGTAAACGAGAAACCTAAATACTGATTTTCCCCTTTTCCCAAACTTCGAAACATTCAAAAAATTACACCACATGTGCACAGAACTATGTATTAGTCCGCGTAGGAAAACACTGCTTGTTCTAAGGTGTCAGTAACCGAACTATATTCACTTTATGGTAAGTACCAGTTATGTACATATATATATATATATATCAAATTTGTTCGTGCTCGTAACATCTGCGGAGATACAGTTTAATATATATTTATTTTAATATAAGGGGCGGGAACTTCAATAAATGCTATGTCAAGCATAATAACTCAGCTCAGGTAGGCAGGTGTTTTTTATAGTACATATACAAATACAGTATATCCATGTATAATGATTTACACATTAAAACGTAAGTTCTATTCGCGGGTGTTTGAAAAATCACCACATGTATTTGGTTGTGTCGTGTATCATAATTTATCATTAATTTATTGGCTAAATGAAACTATTACCTTTATTGTATTTACAGTAGGAGTGTTATTTAGGAATACTTGCACCACTGTGGCCCGTTGTCCTTAATTTTATTTGAATGAAAGTAGAACATTTAGCAGAGCCTCAGAAAAGTTGGAAGTAGCCATGAACGGACTATTATAGGCAGCACTCTTAATGTCGTAGCAAGCAACTGCTAACAGATCCAAGGACAAAGATGGGGAAAGATTTAAGCATGATAAAAAACAAGATACATGGAGAATTTACGGAATCGTCTAAGGGATGTGCGGTTATTTGTGCAACATATAGAAGTAGGGAAATTCCAATTCTTATACCCTTAAGACATTGTAAGTAATTTTGTTGCATTTTCTGGGTTTCCTATGCATGTTATTAGATAAATACTTTTTTCGCATCAAAATATTTTACAGGAATATTTATTATTATTTTTTAATCAATATACTTCATGATCGTCATCCGGTTGATGATTTTTTTGGACTTTGAGTGAATCCTATATAGATAAGTAAAATCTTTATGGTGACGTATAATCCAACGAATGTCAATGCCATAAAAAGAAGGAAAAATACCTATCAATATCAAATGTAGTTGTTAAAATTTTGTGCAAATTCTATTTCCTACGTCAAATTACAGTTCCAAACACTGCCACATCACATTAAAAATAATGTAATAAAAGCATTAAAATTTATATTTTAAGTTGTGTATTAAAGGTTATCTCTCTTTCCTGATTATATATCTCCTTGCTAACTTCCAGTATGAAAGTTTAATTCTGATTTTTAACATGGAAACTATTTTTAATACTGGCGATTCAAATAACAACATTAAAGCTTTTTTTGTTCAGAAAAAATTATGGGGAAACATTATTTTCCAGTACCTATTTGTACTGTTATATGAACATTCTTAAAATTTCCCAATATAAAACATTTTAACAAATGGAACTAAAGAAAACTGTCAAATCGTAGAACTAAAAAAATAAAACATACATTTCAGTTTTAGTGATTTATGTAAACATTTTAACAAAGCACTGACAGAATGTTTTTGAACTCAAAACTTATTCTACCTGAAGTACTGAAATGCTTAAATGCAGTACAAATTATTTTTTATTCGAAATATCTTTCACAAAGCTTGTATAATATCATTTAAAATTAGTATCAAATCGTGAAAAATACGTTTCGAAACCGAATAACTTTGAAATATATTTTAAAAATTTGGGTTTAATTTTACAAGTACTTGTATCTGTCGACTGCAATAAAGAGACGTCTCTCTATTGCTAATTAGCATATATGTATTCTGATATGTAGTTAAAAGACATTTTAATTGTCCTTGTAAAGAACTGGAAAGATAAATATAAGTGCTACAAAAAGAATCTTCAAATCTTCGAACTTCGTGTTGTATGGGCACCTGTTATGCTGACAGCACCTTTAAGACAGCTTGGCATCATTTCGCAGTACAGCATTATACTACGAGTTACGATTTGGTCGCTCTATATACCTGCACTGTTAGCTGTACTGCAAAACGTTTCTATATTTTTGCAAAATATTCTTCGGAAACTAATTACCGAGATTATTATTTGTAACACTGCAAGTAAAAAAGAGCAAATTTTTCATGTTACTGTGGAGTCTGTGAAACTAACGTTGATTTTTAACAAGCAAGTGCCATAGACTGGTTTATTATACACATATAAACCATTTTGAATGTTTCATAAAAGTGCATTGTTAAGAAACGGTGTTTGTCCTGTAGTGCTGTAAGAATATTTTTTTGGCTACTTCTATTTTTTAGAAAGAATTGTTGTAAAACGAATAAAGTATTTCACTACCTACAGTTACCAATCAACAAACATTGTCATTTCATTAACTGTGAAAGAACTGGAAAAGTTCTGTGAGAAAAATACGCATTAAATAAACATTATTATAATGTAAATAAGGATGTCTACGTTGAAGATAAATGTAGGTCCTTTAGATAAGAAAAGATTAGATTTACCATACACATACCTGGACACAAAATTTCGAAGCGAGTGTAAGATGAAATCAGCTAGGGAAACCTGACGATGTTCAGCTTCCTTCACTTTAAAAAATGCCCTTGTGCATTTCATGGAAGAAAAAGCGTATGTTGTGTAAATTTTTCTGATACTTTGAAAGCTATCAAAAATTTGATTTTGAAAGTATTCCAGACTTTTTAATGTAAATAAACTGTTCTGATAAATAACATTTTGTATTTTTGTGTGGCATTGTCTGTTATCTTAATAATTTGATAAATGTAAATGAAATATGTTCAGAAATCGTCGGTGTGGCAAAGTTCGTTTCTAAACAAATATTTATGTATAGCAAGTTAAATTAACATTTCGTTTTACAATACCAGTGAAATGTCTTAAACCAGTTCATAATTTATACCCAGAAAACCATATTGTTTATTTCAATTATCTCAACAGCAAATATTGTTTAAAAAATAGGAGTATTTAATTTATAGAGAGAGGTGATGCGCCACTTTCTCTCACATCGAATCCGCAGCATCGAGCTTTCAGAATCACGAGCCGTCCACGTGTCAAGGACGAAAAAAAAACCATCGCAACACGTAATGCAGGCAAATGTATACGCATTAACTTAAAACCTAAATACATCGCTATATTGAGCACAAAGATTTATTTGGTATCAGTAATTCCTTGCCTTTTTTTAGGAATAACAAGATACCTTTTTGCATTCTACAGGTATTTAAAGCTACCAATTCACACACGATTCGTTGTAGGCCGGTCTGATAACTCTATGAATATGTACCGAATCGGATCAGTATTATTCTCTTTGTAATCCAATGAACGAGTCATTTCATCTGCTGATGCATTTACTTAGAAATATTTCCACATTCGAGCTGCTCACATCTGCAAATGCGAGTGTAAACCTTCTTTGATGAATAAAATATTTAACCCTTGATGCAACGGGAAAACCTAAGACATTTTTGCAAGGTTAAGGTGTATATATATGTACACACACACGCGTGAAACCAAATTATGGTTATAAAAAACAGGCCACCCATTACAGAAATAGGGGGAAAAAATCCCAGTAACGAGCTTAAGCTAATACACTTCATACCCCGAACAGTGCTTCCTATTTATATAACCGAATCGAAGATATATTCACTAGTATTTTAAGTTGTATTAATCTTGAACCATCAGAGGAAACGTCTATGTTTACGCAGACCAGGCATGCCAGTGTTCAACATAGACGTACACGATACATTTCCGAAACGTTAGAAACGAGCGCTAAATCACCAATTATCGGCGTTAATTTTTGCGATAAACTCTTTGCACTTCCATTATGCCCAGAAAGAGTTCTGATACTTGCTAATGCTAACATACATGCTCTTTCAGCCTCTCGTGATTCAACGAAGATACAAAATCTCTTATTATGAAAGTACATAAGCAATAGATTCACAAAAAATATATATACCTATGTTTACGCACATGAGATTTATTACCTATGAAAAATTTTAAAAAAAGTATCAGGCTACAGGAGTGATTACTCAGGTAAGAAGGCCTACCACAGTCGGCAAAATTATGAAGATTGGGACACATCAGTTCAGGCTCCCCATCGAAAAAAGCACCCCAGGCCCATTTCACAACGATGAACACTTCCACGATGTCGCATAAGATAGGGACCGCAGCAACGCAGTGTCTTAAGGTCTCGTTTCCCATCATAAAAACACACACAGCATCCTTTCTTTAAACACACGTTTTCGCACAGGAGATCCATCTTAACACCAGCCCATTCTTCACTCGGCCTCTTTGCCCCACTATACGAGACAGGTTCGATATATCATAAAATAAAAATACCATTAAATATAAATAAAATTATAACTAACATCATTTAATATATTATTTTATATCTTATTATGAATAATTTATGTAACTTTAAGCATATTATATGGTTAAATAAATAGCATATGCCTAAAACATTATATATCTTAATATAAAAATATATTAGTGCATAGGCGACGATATCTGCCCCATCAGAAAAAGAAAAAAACACTAATAATATTGGGGAAAAAATGGGTGTGTGTATTTATGTACGCGCGTTAGAAGTTATACTTCTTTGGCGTGACTAAAATAAAATTTTATTACGTATGCAAATAATTTATGGTAGTATAAAAACGATAAAATGACCGAAGAAAGACATTGGATACAATTAATAAAGGTTTGATTAAAGAACATAATTATATAAAAATATATTTTGTACCTTGCATTTGCATATAGCTAGACGATAAGCGCATGCGCGTTGGGTCATACGCTTACCACGTTCACAATTTGGGCCTCTTACGAGAAAACTTAGTCAGTATAACAAATATGCACATTTAATTTTCTTTGACGACAAACTTCATAGTGTCGAATTTCGTTACACTGTGCGCGCGCAACTTCCGTTGCACACTAAAATTTTACCCTCAACGCGCCAAAATAAGTATAACGTAATAACATTATACTTTAAAAAATCAACCTCAAATACATGAAAACACTTTGAAAATTTTAAGTAAAATTAATTAATAAGATATATATATTCACAATGAATTGTTTTTCAATTTACTTATTACATGAACTGATTTTCTGTCAGTTTTAAATATAACCACGTGCTATATTGTGTACATTGCGTTTGTATATAGCTAGACGATATGCGCATACGCGTTGGGTCATACCCTTACCACGTTCGCAGTCGAATTTCGTTACACTGTGCGCGCGCAACTTCCGTTGCACACTAAACTTTTACCCTCTACTCGCCAAAAGAAGTATAACTTTTCAAAAAATCATATCGGAAGTTCGCGAGCATTTGGTAATGTTAGCATTAATTTGAATGGTCCTACATTATTTGGCCATCTGTTATGATTTAATTTAAATTCACTGGTAAGAAGAATCGCTTTTATATAGAATAATGAAAGTCAGCAGCAACTCAGTTGACTTTCTGACACTGTGATTCAAACATTGATTTATAAGAGAAAATTATCCTTGTACCGCAGTGTACTCGCAGTGATGAAAATGGAGCCGGGACCAACGCCTTTATTCTCGAATCGCCGACAGTGCAGATACTGCGACAAAATATAAGCGTTCGACTACAATGCGCGGTGACGTGAGAAGAGTGAATGTCCGAAGAACCTATCTCGTGTGATTTTTAGATGCAAAAACTGACCTAGGCAGTTCGCACGAAGTGATTACTTGAATAGACATGCCAAGGTTTGCAAATATAGTGTTCCTTCTCCTACCGAGAAACGGCATGTGACGACTTCGCTTCTTCCTGTCAACAATACGCTGCATGGTGCAAGGCGTAGCGTCGCGCAGCAGCCGCCCTCGTCACGACATCTACAGCCCACAACACCACACTGACCATTGCAATGACAGACGTGGAGGTCGTCAGCAACGAAGAAGGTGCTGCAGCACAGTAAAAAAACTTTAACAGCTCCACAGACAAGACGACTGCAGCTGATCATATTATGCCTGCGACCCTGCACCAATTTCATCTTGTTAACGCTCATTTCAGCGACATGCGACGATTGGTTTCGAGTACATGAGGGCACAACACACATCACCATCTGCTCCAGCAGCATTTGTATAATGCCTGCCATGGCTACTTCCATCGCACCACCACGACTTACGAAGCACGAGGTGATATACACTGAAGAGCCTAAAAAACTTGTATAGGCGTGCGAATGCAAATAACAGAGGTATGGAACCAATCAGAGTAACAGGATGCTGTTGGCAGCGCCTATATAAGACAAAAAGGCGTCTGGCAAAGTTGCTAGATCGGTTACTACTTCTACAATGGTAGGTTATCAAGATTTCAGTGAATTTGAACGTGGTGTTATAGTCGGCGCAAGAGAGATGGGAAATAGCATCTCCGAGGTAGCGATAACATTTGGATGTGTTCGTACGATCAATTCACGAGTGTACCGTGAATATCGGGAATCCGGTAAAACATCAAATCTTCGACATCGCTACGGCCGGAAAAAGATCGTGAACGAACGAGATAAACGACGACTGGCGAGAATCATTAAACGCGACGGACGTACAACCCTTTCTCAAATTGGCACATATGTCAATGCCTACTGCATATCTTCAGACATTAGTCGAGTCCATGCCACGTCATCTTGCGGCACTTCTGCGTGCTCGCAGGGGCCCTACACGATATTAGGCAGGTGTACCAGTTTTTTTTGCTCTTCAGTGTACATCAGCTTGATCCAGGTACAGTCAAGTGTTTTCTCAATGCCATCCCAGGGTTCAGGTGAGTGTAATACTGGCTGGGCGACCCATGGTACGAGGACACCATGAAAAACATACATATAATCTTGCAGTGGAGTGAGTCATGCTCGCCTCTACTACTCCCTGGTACCTGCCTACAACCTGGAAATCATAAATGCAAAAGGCAAGCCAAAAATATACTTTATGGACAAAATCCGGTGCTATGGCCAAACCTGTGAAGTTTATAACATGAAGCAAGATGTAGCTAGTAACAATAGGCTTTTACCCTCACACATTACAAAGGGTCGCACTCAAATAGGTCGTCACAAAACACCAAAGCTGGTGAAATCAATTCCCTACTCTCCATTATGAGTGCGTGTGTGCTTGCTGAAAAAAATACTCCATATCTTTATTTCCGGCAAGAATAGCTGTTGTTGTGCTCATGTGAAGGATAACACAATTTCCAGGCTCACAACAGACCACGAGCAGCTACCTCGGTTCATACGCCCAGGAGGTTAGGTGCGAATATCTCCAGTGCTGCATGCAGGTACCATCGTCGCTTTACATATGCATGTGTAGGTAGCCAACACTTCAGTAGCAGAATTTAATTATAGTGTGACAGGGCATGACAAATTCAGAAATATAGTCACCGTGAAAGGGACAATTATTCTCTCGATATCCAACAGCCAAGCATTGGGAAATGCTCCGGCTTCTATATTTATTCCAAAAGGACATCGTCTCGCTACAATCATGCCTCAGAATTCGATATGAGTCAGACTAACAAAATCAACCGAGGTCCCTCCTACTATACATTTCCCTCGGACATTAACTGTGCTTCACAGTCGAAGACATGGAACGAAACAAAACAGATGGAACTGAAATAACATTAAGAAGGCCTCAGTATATCTTTTACTCGATTTATCAGCCTGGCCGTGCTCATCTCTGAACCCACACGGAGCCATGGTTTCGAGCATCGTTCACTCTAATACTAGAGTCTTGCTTTTGTGATGTGGCCAGGCTGCTCGTCCCGTAGCACAGTGAATCTGATTCGATTCTCGATGGACTACGCCAAATTTCTATATGCGAGAAACATGGAGGACGTTGTCGGTCTACGATTATCACCTTTGTGCTTCCCCTTCTCCCACAGTTGCATTTCGTCAAATTTACGAAATGTATTTCACACCATCTGTGGTCTGCAGAACATGCGTCACTCGCTAGTATTTCAGTTGATTGGGGAAGGCTCCACAAGTTATCTGTACCAGAAGGAGACATCATTTATAAGGGGGGAGGGGGGATACTAAGATAATCAGTTCATGGCCTTTCATTTCATAATATTTCCAACACACCACGAAGCACCGTGCTTGCAATTACTACCTCTTTTATGCAGGGCTACACTGTGCAAGATAACAGCTCCGGAATATCAACTTATTAACTATCGGGTCAAACCTCTCAGGTAATAATCAATGAAATGCTCCTGTGAAAAATACTGTTCTCGAAGGCAAACATTGCTTAGAATATTTAAGAAAGGTGCGATTATTTAAAGGCACATTATTCACTGCGTTGACAGATTACGATCTTGAAGATTAGATGTTAAACTTGGCCTAAATAAATGTTGGTTTAAAATGTTAAATAAAGATTATGTCCAGACACATCCCCTCGCCAGGTAATAAGACCTTCATCTGCTTATGTAATAAAAAATTTTAAAATAACCTGCCATTCCATAAAACAGCAAAGAAAGCTCCATTGCCCCCTATATTAAAAATGCACCTATTCATAATGCAAGTATAGAAGGTAGACTATTAAAATCCGTACATCATTATTTCGCCAGAGATTAAGTGTTTTTGGTAACCATAAAAACTAAGCGTTTTCACAGCTCTCATCCTTATGCCGACACAGATAAATTCATATTGTAGCAACAAACATAAAACATGCCGAAACGAAAAAAAAAAATNTTAAGTGTTTTTGGTAACCATAAAAACTAAGCGTTTTCACAGCTCTCATCCTTATGCCGACACAGATAAATTCATAATGTAGCAACAAACATAAAACATGCCGAAACGAAAAAAAAAAATAATACCACACTCTCGGTTAGGGTTCTTACCATTCGTCCAATGACAGCCGAGGATATTAGACATCCATCTGTTAATGATTTTTACACAAAAATACTAGTCAGATGCAGAACCGATCACCCAAGGAGCCACAATAATCTACAATCACTAAGCTGCCCAAAAAAGGCATTGAAGTGGGAGATGTCCTGGACAAAAATGTTTGTCCTTTAAAGTCAGTTAATATTGACAGTAATCAACATAGCCAACCCACAGAGGAACTAGAGTACGAAAAATGTCCTGATGTTCTGTAAACAAATTGAACATTTTTAAGTACACCCTCCCTATCCTAGCCAAAATATTTGGGTAAGAAGAAGCGAGTGTAAAAATGCAAAGCTCACTGTCCACCAGTTGGAAAGAAAAATAATTATGTCTTGCGATGGGTGAGGTGAGATTATGAATATCTCCATTTGCTGGCTAATATCGTACTACTTTTCACTCGGATTGAAATTTTGCAATTAACAGGATGTTTCACACTGATTCTGTCAGGGAAAATGTTTGAGTGCATGAAAAATTTTTAAGAAAAATGAAAGCCATGTGATGTGGAAACCATAACTTTGTAAACACAATACATGGAAGTAATCTGAGGGAATCCCACATGCGCTGTTTGTGCAAGAAGGGGCCGCAGATAAATACATTCTTAAATGTGACAAGGGACTGTTGCCAGATGAATGAATAATATATATCCCACAAAAAATACATGAAGATGGAGGAGAAGCATCCATCATCAGATTCGTCGGAGACTACATGAATAATATTTTGTGTGTGTACTAATATATAAATATTTTATTAAATAAATTTAAACAAATTTATAGAAATTTATTTTTAATTTTAACCATCTTACCATTCTATTATATTTAAAAACTGATTTCGTTACAAAAATGCTATTAGGAAATATATATTTTTTACATTAAGCTGGTTACTATGCTTTCAAATGGTTGCAAGGCTTATCCATGAATGCGAACATCCTAGGTGCTATAAATGGTGCTTGGAAACTGAATTTTATGAGCCTGAGCCTAACACTTCGTAAATTATGTTCACCCACTTATATACCTTTAAATATTCGTAGAAAGTTAGGTCTCATAACTACAATGCTTAGAATCCGACTTTCGAAAATGTTATCGTCAAACCATAAACTACACATACGTTTGTGAAAAATGCAACACCAAGAAAGATACATTTAATTGAAATTAGGTATTTGATTAGGTACATAATTATACACAATTGATAAGGATTACACAAATGTTCATGGTCTCTGTCCTTGAGAATTTTATATGGTGAGAAGTCCTCATAGGCTGCAATCAGAGCCATTAAACATTGTAGCAACTGTGATTGCTTGAGGTCCATGACGAACAAATCACCGACCAACCATATCCCAGACATGTTCGATGGGCGACATGTCAGGCCAATGTGCAGGCCAGGGAAGCAGTGGTACCCGTCGTTCATTGAAGAAGGTTTGCACATTCCTCGCCACATATGGCCGGGCGTTGTCTTGCTGAAATAACGAATGTGGAGTCACCTGGAGGAACGGCAGTAACTCGGATCCTAAAACCACCCAGATGTAGAAGTAACTGTTCAGATTTCCCTCAATACATAGGAGTCAAGATTGCATGTTGTATCCAATGGCACCCCAAACCTTCACACTTTGGGTTTGTTCACTTTGCCACTCGACAATGCAGGCTGCCATATTGTGGTCACCACGGTAGCATCTTACATGTCTGCAGCCATCTCTGTAGCACAGGTTGAAGCAGGACTTGTCCGAAAACACTACATCTTGCCACTCAGCATGCCAGCCAAGGCGTTCACATGCTCATTGCAGTCTGAGGCGTTTGTGGTTTCTGGACAATGGAAGCCGATGAGTGGCATGCAGGACACCAGTCCAGCCCGCAGCAGAAGGCGTCGAGCCATCGACACAGACAGGTCCACACCCGTTGCAGTGCTCCTGTGTCCAGTCAACAATGTGGACGAGGTTGTACATTCCATTAAGACCATGTGGACAAGATGGCGGTCATCCTGTGTTGTGGTCACATTGCGTGGTCCAGTACGCGCTCGTCGCTGCGTACGACCCTCTTCTATCCACTGGTGCCACACACGCATCACTGTGTAGTTCATTTCATATAAGAAGGCCACATTCTGAGAGCCAGTGAGAGGCAACTTCACGTGTTCAAAACAAGCAACGTGCTATTTACAAAATCCTGTATCAGCTGATGCACGAACGAACAAAAGTTAATATTACGTTGGCTATTCTGAGTGCACTACCGACACACATTAGACCAGCCGAAAATACGCAATAAGACGTAGTTTCAATGTTAATTAATAAATTTTATTTTACGTGGTCATAAAACAGCGGTTTTTAGTGTTAAAACCGAAACTTCGTGCTAAAGTAGAAATGTATAGCTGTTCAAAATTAAAGTCACATTAAAACGATCCATATCCAAATTAAACACAATTTCAAAAACTTTTTTCACGTCTTATCCCTTTTCTCCAACCCGGCTTTCCTTACATGCTTGATATTAATTCTAAAAGCATACAGAAATATTGCATAATATTTTTGGATTATTTTTTCTAATAATCTAACTGAAAAATATTTCAAATTCCGTTCGTTCCGAACCAGTAAANATAATATTTTTGGATTATTTTTTCTAATAATCTAACTGAAAAATATTTCAAATTCCGTTCGTTCCGAACCAGTAAATATAACTACAGTAAACTTTAGAAAGGCGCTACCTCTTGAGAAAAAAATGCGGCCCAGAGCACGCTCTGAAATGTNAATATAACTACAGTAAACTTTAGAAAGGCGCTACCTCTTGAGAAAAAAATGCGGCCCAGAGCACGCTCTGAAATGTTGTGCGCCCATCTGTGGGGTTATTTTCGAAGCACTACAAGCCAGAAGAGAATAGCGTTCGCTTGCTTTATATAATATACTTACGAACAAATACCAATAGTTTTATTTTTCACGAGTTCAGCATTATTTTTAAAGTAACATATATTGCGTGTACAGCTTTTACGAACGAACCTACACACGCCCTTCAAACTCTCGCCACCTGCCGCGGCCACCCAAGTAGTTCACTAATTGCCGCACGAAGCAGCACCTCTTGGACGCACTGACTCGTCGCAACAAAGCCAGTTTATGGCGAATGGATACATAAACGAAAAGTAAACCTTGCCACTGCGATCGTCAACTGTCAAGAATGTGACCTTCATATATGGTACAGAGTATAATAGCAGCATGCCCTGTACGATCCGAAATGTAATGGTACGACAAACCCGTTTCCCGGAGTCCAATCCTTATGACCTGTTTGAACTCATTCACATGCTGATATGGCACCCTTTGATGTCGAAGTGGTATACTGGCACTTGCTTTCACTTCATTCCACTTTTCTTCACTTACTGAGCTTGGCATAACATGGGCCTTTCCAGTCACACAAGCGATGGCACTGCTGGGCCTACATTTACGCCATCTCTCTGCAATATTAATAACTTTTTACTGGTATACTATTCTACACACCCTCCGAGTTTGGATTCATTCGGGCCATTCTTTCTGAGTGTTGCAATTTCACAAACAATAGCGTATTGGTTTGCAGGAGAAATGTCGGCATATTTATTTTAATGAATACAATATTTTGGTTTGGCTCTGGGCGGAGTCACAATTTGATTTAATTTTCGGCTCCAAGTGAAAAATATAAAATCTGTGATATTTAACTTGCTACACCTTTGCCTTTACAAATATTTTAAAATGCGTATTACAATAAATTTAAACAAGAATATTTAGATTTATGTGACTTTTTTATAACTTTAACACCGAATATTCATGATCGTAGACATGCACAATGTTTTGTTTGAAAGAATTGAAATATAACTATTTGACTAAAATTATATAAATGACATGTTTAATACATAAATATTTTAAGTATTTTTATAAAGGAATACGATGAGTTCCATTTAAAAACTCAATGTACCTTATTTAAAGACTGTTTTCTGCTTATTTTTTTGTTGTGTAATGGTTAGACTACATTCCTCTGGATATGTCGTGGTTTCAATTCCCACTGCTTCTGCGTGAAATTTGTTTTTCACACAGCTATCCTTGTCAAGTGCAAATTTTAAATAATTATAAATTTACTAATAGATTTTGCATTAAAATCACATGTTCGATATATAACATTTAATATTTAAAAATTTTGATACTTTGAAAAATTAAAAAATTAAAAAAGAAATCTGTTATTTATAGATGCACACAGGCCCTTANTTAAAAATTTTGATACTTTGAAAAATTAAAAAATTAAAAAAGAAATCTGTTATTTATAGATGCACACAGGCCCTTACAGAGGTCGATACAGGCCTACACCATTTTAATATTTAATGCCCCCTATCACATACTGAAAAAAAAAAATGCACAAGCATATGTTCACTAGTCTTGTATATTTTAAACATTTATATTATTAACAGAATACAAACAATTGTCATGAGGTCATTAATTAATTTCTTTAACAAATGCCTGTAGTTCGTTTTGCAATGCAAGGTCCATATCCAAAATTAAGGCCCTCTAAGAAGTGAGACCCAGGTCAAATGGCCCCACTGGCCCGCCTTGTGATAGGGCTTGGATGCACCGATTCTTAGATGTCGGATGGCTCCACAATAAGCTTTGTCAAACCGGCCACCTGCCTCGCGATCCTGTCCGCGCAAGCTCGACTATTTATCTAGTGGAATTTGAAGAGGGATGGGGGACATGTGTATAGCAGTGAAGTGAGGAGGNGGATGGCTCCACAATAAGCTTTGTCAAACCGGCCACCTGCCTCGCGATCCTGTCCGCGCAAGCTCGACTATTTATCTAGTGGAATTTGAAGAGGGATGGGGGACATGTGTATAGCAGTGAAGTGAGGAGGTCTATACAATATGTGGTGACGACGGGAAAGGGTTTCATGGTAATGTTTGATGGAATAAGAGGAGATTAGTGTCGGGGCGCGGTGAAGGGACTTTGAAGAGGGTGCCGATCGCAAAGGGGTCGGAATGGGGGAGGAAGGGTTGTCGATATATTTCTAATGATCGGGACCAATTATGATGTGACACTATATGTATCTTGGCTTTTTTAGACACTTTCATATTAGTTCAAACAAACAATAAGATACTGACTAACCAAAGCACCTACTTTCCTCTACATTTGTGCAAATAATTTTTAATGAAGTTCTTCAAAGCAATGATGGTAGGTAGGTCTTGACGTCTCGTTGACAGCAAATTCATTAGAGATGAATCCAGAGCCATTTGCAACCGTAGTGAAACAATTACAAATACACACGTGTCTCACTCAGGACTCGAACCCAGAAAACCTCGTAACACAAGCTAGAATGCTATCAACAGCATTACGGAGGTCGGATTCGGAGCATCAACTTCGGACGCAATTAGTCTAATGATTTGACTGATAGGGACTTTTTAATCTGAAATATGAACATGGCCATCATTTTGAAAATCAAATTTCCGAGCCACTTAAACACATAAATGTACATGGCTTTCTGGAGTGCTACTTGTATAACGATTTTTGTGGATATCTGTTGATTCACCACAAAGAATTGGCATAAAAACTTTCTGTTCTTGTTTGGTGCTAACTAACAAAATCTGTCAAAGAAATAGTCTATATACGACGCTTCAAATAGATACTGCCATCATAAAAAGTTTGGTTGAAATTGGTAATATTGCTTAAAAAATATGACAAACTTAACATTTATGTGACTACCATTTTGATAATCATTGTCTGGCTCCATTTACATCATATCATGTTACATGGCCTTCTGTATCATTAACGGGGTGCAACGTTTGGTGGAAATTAGTTGAATTAATCTATAAATATGGAAAAAAATTATATTTTCTCTCTTGGCACTATTTTTAAAAAGACCAGCTGAAACGGATTTTTGTACTCATTATTAATGCTTCTATTGAATACTGTTAGTGTACAAACTATGAAAGAATTATGTGGAATTATTTAACAGATATAACTTACTTACCACAATTATTTNATACTGTTAGTGTACAAACTATGAAAGAATTATGTGGAATTATTTAACAGATATAACTTACTTACCACAATTATTCATACTAACTCAATTAATAAAATACCAGTTGCATATAAAACATGATAGTTTGCCTACCCTACTGTATCACTACTTGTATGTAACATTTGGTGGGAATCAGTGATTCTTCCTCGAGATATGGAATAACCCCTTTATTTTTTTTCGTGTAACAATCTTCATAAATGGAGGAAAAAATTTTATTTAATTTCAAATCGGATAATTTTTATAGCTACTGTCAGTATACAATGTTAAGTAATAATTGGTTACATATTAACGTAGGTATAGCATATTAAGCTTCAAGTTTATATAGCTGCCATTCTACAAATAAGTGTCTGGCAAAATTAAAACCTTCCAAAAAACATCTTCTTCGCCAAGTTTGGCGCGACTCGGTTAAGAGTATCCCAATATGTCATTACGTTTAAATTATTTGTGAGGCTATCTGACAAAATTGCTGAGATACGCGGCTCTGTAGAAACGAATTTGATATTTATCATTTGTAGTGCCAGCATAGAAAGTTAAACAGAAAATATTTACATGGTTTACAAGATAGAACATACTAAACAAAAATGGCTATATGGTAGCCATTTTGAAAATAAGTGTCTGGCCTTCTTAAATTATACCAGTTTATATCACCTGCTGCAGTACTACTGGGTTGCTAAATTTGGTCGTAGTTCTTCAATTTTTTTCCGAGATAAGACAATACTTGTTCCATGTAACCCTATCTTACATTAGGCAGACAAAAGAGGCTCTGTGTAGACACATTTGATGTATTATATACAGCCAGTACACAAATTTAAGTTAGAATTGTTTACATATTTTCAATTATATGGCATATTAAGCTATAATGTCTGCATGGTGCTATTACTAAAACAGTTATCTGACATACTTAAACTCCAGTTTACATAAACTGCTTCAGTACTACTTGTTTGCAAAATGTGGTAAGAATATGTCATTTGTTTATTGAGATATAACATAAATACATTATTTATTCGTGTTGGGCTATCTTANCGAGATAAGACAATACTTGTTCCATGTAACCCTATCTTACATTAGGCAGACAAAAGAGGCTATGTGTAGACACATTTGATGTATTATATACAGCCAGTACACAAATTTAAGTTAGAATTGTTTACATATTTTCAATTATATGGCATATTAAGCTATAATGTCTGCATGGTGCTATTACTAAAACAGTTATCTCACATACTTAAACTCCAGTTTACATAAACTGCTTCAGTACTACTTGTTTGAAAAATGTGGTAAGAATATGTCATTTGTTTATTGAGATATAACATAAATACATTATTTATTCGTGTTGGGCTATCTTAAAAAAAGTCTGACTCTGATTTTTCTCCCAGCAGAGTTTCCATACCTCATTCGCACTCTGATACAGTTGTTGTCACACCCCTCAGACACTCAGCAACTCCCTCAACTGTCTCTCAGTTACAAGATAGCAATGTTCCACAAAGTGCTGATGCTACCCAGACTCCATGTCCAACTACTGGTTCAAACATGTCTGTAACTCGTGAAGACGTATGACCTTACCCAGCAGCTAGTGATAGTAGAACTAACAAAATAAAAGGATAGCAGCCTGGTAAATCTCGAATTTATACTGATTCTCCAGAGAAGAAAAGGCTTTTCGACATGAGAAAAGTTAAAGAAGAGAAACAAGCTGCAGCATAGCAAAGGAACAGAGACAAAGAACTGAAAAAGGCAAAAATGCTGCTGGGGATAGAAGACACCAAACCCTTGAAGCGACAGACGAAGAGAATGAAGGTGGAAGAATTATATTCATCAGATGAATCTGAAACATCTTTAGAACAGTTGTGTGACTCTACATCAGATGATTTGAATCTAAGTGACCTGCTAGGTGAAGAAGCAGATACTTTGGAAGATGATACAATGGAAGAAGCAGATACTTATGACCAAACTATTGTTGAAGATGACTTTATTGTAGTGCGGTTTGCAAAAAAAGAGATCGGTTGTTCACTTTGTAGGCCAAGTTAAAGGAAAAACTGATGATGGTGACCATCTCGTCCGGTTTATGAACAGAAAACCTGGCAACTTTTTCATTTTTCCTAAGAAAAAAGATAATGGTGCGGTTGAAGTGCCAGATATGACAAATTTGCCACAGCCAACAGCCGGACAAGGAACAGCAAGAACATCAGGTCATTATACATTTAATTTTTGTTTTGATAGCTTTAACATTCCTTACAAATAAATTGTAGTTAATTTGAATTTATTTAAATAAATATAAAATGGTTTCCTAACTCATTTTCTTTGGAAAATATGCAGTAGCTGTAATTTTCCCCCATTTTTCCGAAACGTATATAAGTGCCCCATGAGGTGCATCAATCTCCCCTGGGGATGGGGCAAATTGATACAAATTACTTGTTTATTTTTTTCGTAATTACATGCAGAAATACTACATAAAACAACGATTCTGCCTGTTAATAACACACCACACTAGTTTTGCTGACATCACATGGAAATCTAATTTGAAATTTCTGTTTTCTGGGCACCAAAAAATTCTTAGAAAAAACCTCATCAATGTGCCCCAGTTCACCATGTATACTTTAGGACGAGCGACTCAGGCATTTGACGATGACGGAAGCAGCAGGGGTGTGACAACAACTGTATCAGAGTGCGAATGAGGTATGGAAACTGTGCTGGGAGAAAAATCAGAGTAAGAAAATACCAATCTGTTGAACGGCACTATGCCTGTCCTCTCAAAACCAGACACAATATTTTTCGGAGTGAATGATTCTAAGTTTGCAAGTTTTGCCAGCTTTGGAATGTCATAAATTGATGTGTTTCCCTGGATTATTCAGGTTCCAATCGTTGAAAGCAATTTTCAGTTTTGCTTTATAGGTACCAAACACTGCTACATCCAATGGTTGCAGTTTATGGAAGGTGTGTGGGGAATGACCAATAAACTATTCCATTTGCACGACAGTAGTCGATGGCTTCAATATAAACGTGTGACTCATGATTATCACAGAGCAACAGGATTCGGTTTTCTATTGACGAATTTGTATGTTGTTTTATGTGCCTCAGAACTATTAAGAACAAATCTGCAGTCATCCACCCACTCCTGAACGTCAAACCCAAACTTCCCTCTGGAGCTCCTGCAGTGTAGTGGTCCTTATAATGAACCCTGGGAAAAATGAATACTGGAGGTTATTGATTTCGAGTGGCAGAAATGAAGGCACCAGAGGTCACAAGTTCCCCCCTTTCTGCTGAAACCACCAGCCCTACTTGCATTTGGTGTTTTGAGGCTAGAACCTTTGGAGTGTCAAGGACAGTGGTAATCCCAGTTTCACTAAAATTGAATATTCTGTGTTGAGCGAAATTGTATCATTTCATGGCACTCTCATAATTATTGAAAAACTCCTCAACAGCTTCCCTGCGGAAACCTACACACCTCATAATGCTTGTTTTTTCTGGTTTCCTCAAACTTACATTTGCATTCCTACTTCGAAAACCGTACATCCAATCTTCCCCTGCCATTTCATTACCATTCCAACTTTCAGGATATTTACAGCGCATTTTTCAGCAAATTCATATGCCAAGCCCCTCATCTGCTTCAGCGCTAGACCGTAATGCAACTCATTGCATTTAACAAGGTATTCATTTAATTGTTTTTCTTGTTTGGCGGTAAATCCCTGTTAAGAGGAATACTTAGATTCGTGATCCCTGACTCTTTCTTCGCCATTTCTTGCTTTCATTTTTTTCAGACGATGCTGCATAGTAGTGGGTATGATGTTGAACATGAGTACATCTTTCTGGACTGACAGGTTTCCCTCTAAATCAGCTTTCATAGCTTTCGATACGTCATCCTCGTTGATTTCAGCTCTCTCGGTCTTTTTTTTTTGTAAGAGCGAACCATAGTGGAAACCCTGGAATAACAAAAAGTAAAAATTAATGTTTGCAAAAATAGTATATTACATTTTCTAGTATACAATAATGCAGCTATTTCACTTCAATAAAAACTAGTATTAGTCATTGTTAATGGGAAATGGTTGTATTAAGGAGTGTATGGTAAAAATAATAATAAAAGGTAATGAAAAAAAAGATATAAAAAGAATATAGGTCGTTTGCAGCTGTCATGGGGCACACTGATACGCATCAATGTGCCCCAACATAGGCTGTATCAATGTACCCCAAGCAGCCATTTTGAATAATATGAATTTTGGATAATCTCAAATCGAACACTTCATAATTTACCTAACAGAAAATAATCAGGAACAGATAAAGAGTAGCTTTACTTACCAGGGAGAGTACTCTTTCCTGTTGAAAATACTGTAATAGCTGTATAATACCACTGCGATTGTACAACTCAAATTTACTTTTGACCTACAAAAACACTAAATTACACATCTCATTCCATTAAACTACTGAATCACGCCAAGACATTCTGTAGGTAGATGTGTACACTAGCGCCATTTTTTGGAGCTATTGTGGAACTTCCTGTAATGACCTTGTGAACAGTAGAGGGGGTGTATCAAGATGCCCCATGCATCAATGTGCCCCAGCTCCCCTTACTATTGCCAGTCAAGTTTTTGTGCACCACCAAGAAGCAGATGTTAGTGTGCCGTCCCAGCGGCCAGAAAATATTTTTGGTGGGCGTTCGTAAAGAACAAAATCTCACTCGCTGACCTAGATGCGGAAAGACAACTTGTCTTTCTGTAGAATCAATTTATATGTAGTACATACATGCACCACAAAGTTAAGTATATTTTCAAGAGACTACCAGCATACTTGCTAAAGAGACGAAAATATTTTAAGCAGCCTCCCATGCAAGGAGTGATTTGAGGTCCGTGCATCCTCCTATCCAGAGAATTTACATTCCGGTGGTAGATGTAAGGTGCGACGTCACTCAGCAACCGACCTCGTCATAAACCCGAACTAAGTCACAATTTCGTCGCCTACCACAGTCATCACCTCCACTACCCACAGTACCATATCGGCTTTGGCGCAGTGAAAAACATGAACTACCCCGCAAACAAGGCGACTGCAGTTCAATGCAGCCGGACACATCACATATCCAGACCAGCACCAGCACCACCTGGCAACCACTAACTTTGGTGACATGCAAACGATTGGCTTCCAGGACACAACGGCGCCACTCTGACCGCCATCAGCACCAGAAGAAATAGTATGTCGGCTGCCAAAGCTACTCCAATCGCATGGCCAAAACCTACGATGGACGGGGTGACAGACACCAGCTTCTTCCAGCCATGTTTAACATGCACCTATGTCTAAATTATGAACACTTTTTTTTTGTTTATATTCAATATGATTTTGTGCTTAATTTTTTTCAACACAGAATATGATAGTGCTTTCTTTTTCCACACACAGCTCGAGGTAACAGTACATATGTATATATCATTTCTTGTTATAGTTTTTGGTTATTTTTCTCATTTCTCCATATTGCTTTCGCTCAAACATGAAAATACATATATGATTCTTTGTACTATTTGCCGCCCATATGCTTACATTTCACACAAACTAAAATCATTTTTGTCCTCTATACAAGTTTTTGCACTCACAACTAACATGTCCTGCATTGCTAGCAGTTTTTCCATAATCGTAGCTCGTCGCCAGTGCAGTGGCGAGCTGGTCTTAACCTCACATGCCAGGTTGCCACATGTCATCATCTGCTTGACAAACATCCCCGCATCGACTTTTTATCTGGTAAGCATATACGTTTATCACCATCGCAGTCTTCACTAATGTGTAGCACAAATTGCTAGCCCCTCGCTGTATTTCGCACTCCCTATGCTGCATGGATTATTTAATAACTATGGTTTCACCCTTCTAAGGTTCAAACAATTCATCGACACTGCTTATTAGTGCTGCATGCAGACTCACATTGAAAATGGCACAGGTCTGCCATCCGCATCAGATTCGGTCCATTAGTGGTGTTTTGGGGAGTCTGCCGTAAAATAGTTTAAATGAAAGCTGTGTGGATCTGGCTGCAGCTGAGAGTAGATTGGTTTTGAAGTTCCAGCAGGACTGTAGAGCTGTGGAGCCGACGCCATCTTGGATGATGTCAACACCACTGCCTACATGAATTAATCAAGTTTATGTGTAATTNGAGCTGTGGAGCCGACGCCATCTTGGATGATGTCAACACCACTGCCTACATGAATTAATCAAGTTTATGTGTAATTTCTCGAGAAACAATTAACAGATTTTTACCAAATTTGGTATTAAAATACCAGTACCACAGTTGATATGTTAAAATATGTTTCAAGTCAGTCAGACTCCTACTTTCAAAATGGCGGCTTTCTAGCTATTTTAGCATAGCATGCTATTTTCTTCGAAACCATTTAATAAATTTCAAATTTACTTTGTATGCTGGGAGTATATATAATAAACATCAAATGTTTCTCCACAGATCTTATTTTGTCCTCCATTTTGTAAGATAGTGCCACACAGATAAATAAAGTATTTATGTCATATCTCAAGAAACAATTCTCCGATCCATACTAAATGTGGCAAACAAGTAGTACTGTGATAGATAATATTAACTGATTTGTTTTAAGTATGTCGGACACTTATTTTCAAAATGGTGACCATATAGCTATTTTAGTTTTGGATGTTATATCGTTGAAACTCTGNGTATGTCGGACACTTATTTTCAAAATGGTGACCATATAGCTATTTTAGTTTTGGATGTTATATCGTTGAAACTCTGTAATTAATTTCATTGGAACTTCGTAGGATGGCAGTATATATCAAAACAATCAAATCCGTACACACAAAATCTGTTTTGTCAGCTATTTTGTAATTAGCATCACTTGACAAAATAAAATTATGTGATCTCCGATAAAAAATACCATTTCTACTAAATATGGCAGGCAATGTAAACTGATAAATTGTGAGAGGGTCAGACACACATATTTTCGAAATGTTGGCCATAAAAACATTTTAGCTCCAAATATTTATTTACAAAACTGCAAAAGAAATTCGACTTTACTTTGTATGCTGATAGAATAGTTTTTATATCCATCATAATGGTCTATACAAAGCCTCATTTCTCTGCCATTTTGTAAGATAACCTCACATGAATTAATATAGTTTTTATGCCGTATCTCGGGAAAAAATAAACCTATTTCTTTCTAATTTGGCAAATAAGTTGTACTGTGGTAGGCTATAATAATGTAAATGTTTTAGATAAGTAAGTCTGTTATTTTATGAATGGTGCTATATAAAATTTTTAGCTTAGATTGATTTATCTACGAAATTATCTAACATATTTAAATTTAACTTTGTATAATGTATTAATGACAATAATCGAATGTACCAACGTTTAAACTTTATTCCCTCCGTTTATTAACAACGTCACATGATCAATGGAGGTTTTCTGCCATATCTCGAGGACCAATCAACCGACATGTATACAGAGATACTGCTTTGACTGATGTTTTTGCAAAGTAGTGACATGTGAGTAAACTGAACATTTTGTTTTATTTGCGGAATGATTAAACTATTTTCCACAAAATTTTGCACACCTAAAGAAGGCCATGTAAAGTTACATGATTAGAATTGGTGTTGGACAATGATTATAAAACTGTCAGTCATATAAATATGTTCATATGTTTGGCATATTAAACATATTAACAATTTAAATCAAACTTTTCAAGCTGAAATTGTATATTACAAACATCGTGTACAGAGCCACTTTTTAGGCAATTTTGTAAGATTTAAAAAAATTAAAGAAAATAAGGTTTTTATGCCATATCTTGGAGACCAATTAACCGAACTCCATCCAATTTTTCTCACAAGAAGCATTATGATATGCCATGTAAATTTATGGGTTTTAGTGGCTCAGACACTTATTTTCAAAATGATGACCTAATAAATATTTTAGGTTAGTAAAACATATCATTAAAAATATTACATTGATTACACCCGAGGTTGAGGCACCGAATCCTACCTCTGTTATGTAGTTGATTGCAAGCTAACTTAATTTTACGAGATTTACTGAATTCGAATCCCTGGTAAGTCACTCATATATTTTAATTGTCTTGGTACTGTTTCACATGTTTCTGGCTTCATCTCTAATGATATTGCTGTCAACGGGACCTCAACGCCTACATATCATATTAGCTCTCAAGAACATCACAAAAATGTATTTGCACCCATATAGAGGGAATAAGGCTAATTAGTTATCAGTAACTTTTTTGTTTAATAATATAATGATAAGCAGTATCGCTTTTTCAGTCTTCGATTACGTCTTAAATACTAATTAAGTCACCCACACCATCCACCGACTATTGGGCTCGATTTCTTGCAGTCTCACTGAGATTTTCGCTGTGAGAATCAGGGTAGACGTTGCTATCAGCCACTGGTTTTTCTCGAGACATTCCTGTTTATCTTATCCTTGCATTCCTCCAGTGCTCCATATTTCCCTAAGCGTCGACCTAAAACCTTTCAACGCATCTCCCACTCTATTAATGTAATATCATAGATATGAATTACAATTTTATAATAAAAGTAATTATGACATGTACCATATTCCCTAACACGTCTTTTTAAAATAAATCTAATTCCACACCTAATTTGCTGGTAACTCAAATTTTTCGCTACAAAACATTGTATTTTATAAGCATATGTATTTTTAAAAATTTTGAAAAGTAAAGAGGGAATCATCACATTTATGGATTCGTCCCATCAAAACTAATTCGACACACATATAATTTTACAGCAATACCAATAAATGTGGTTGAAATCACTTAACATTTCATTTTAAATTGATATAAAATAGTGGTCATGAGCACCTATTCATGTCAAGTGAACACGAACCGAATTCAGCAGCCAGTATCTCGGACGGCCTTATCCAGAATGACGTTATTGTTAAACACAAATCNCCTGTTTATCTTATCCTTGCATTCCTCCAGTGCTGCATATTTCCCTAATCGTCGACCTAAAACCTTTCAACGCATCTCCCACTCTATTAATGTAATATCATAGATATGAATTACAATTTTATAATAAAAGTAATTATGACATGTACCATATTCCCTAACACGTCTTTTTAAAATAAATCTAATTCCACACCTAATTTGCTGGTAACTCAAATTTTTCGCTACAAAACATTGTATTTTATAAGCATATGTATTTTTAAAAATTTTGAAAAGTAAAGAGGGAATCATCACATTTATGGATTCGTCCCATCAAAACTAATTCGACACACATATAATTTTACAGCAATACCAATAAATGTGGTTGAAATCACTTAACATTTCATTTTAAATTGATATAAAACAGTGGTCATGAGCACCTATTCATGTCAAGTGAACACGAACCGAATTCAGCAGCCAGTATCTCGGACGGCCTTATCCAGAATGACGTTATTGTTAAACACAAATCAAATTTTGGTAAAAATATTGTCGATGTTTATTATTAACAAAACTTTTGGTCTTAATAATATACGCTCCTCGCCCCACNAATTTTGGTAAAAATATTGTCGATGTTTATTATTAACAAAACTTTTGGTCTTAATAATATACGCTCCTCGCCCCACCACATTAATAGATTATTAGCCAGCAGGGGGCTCTCTAGCACACCAGCAGGATCTTTAGTAGGTAACACACTTTTAAAATTTGTTTTAAGTAACCACTTATTTATACTATAGTGGCCAGTAACAGTTCAAAAAGTTCAACTTGCAGTGATAAAAAAATTATTTCATTAGTTGTTTTTTTTGTTTTTTTGTTTCTTGAATAGTTATTGTGTATGTTAGTAATTTTTTTTCTTAGGCCAAGGGTTACTGTATGTGTATTCGTCCACCGCTTTGGATAGTGTCATCGAAGCCACTTAAATACTGTTGGCTGCCATGTATTTTTACTTCAATCATTTGCCGTCGTCTGCTGTAGGCAGCAAACTTGTGTAAGTAAATGCTTTTCTTAGGCCAAAGGCTCTGGATCCGTTCTCTATCTCAGATAATGTAATCTTTACCACGGTGGTAATGTAGGCTACCATATTATTTTGTATCAGTAATTTGCTATCTTCTGCTGTAGGCAGCCATATTAAGTAAGTAAATTGTTATCTTAGGACAAGGGCTGCTGGCTGTGGAGCCATCCACCATTTCAGATAATGTTATGGATGCCACTGTGGTACAATAGGCTTTTTTTTTTTCATCAGTCATCTATCGTTGTCTACCATAGGCGGCCATCTTTGTTTCGCCAAATATTTCAACTCCCTGCTGAAATTGTGGTAAAAATATTGCCAGTACTTTTAATTATCAAATATTTTTGGTATTAATAAACTATGCGCCTCGCGTCATCACACTCATATATAATTAGCAAACAGAACACTAACATAGCAGAGTAGCAGGATATTTAGCAGGACATAAGAATTTTAGATAAATCTATAATAATATCGTTAAAAAACTAAAAAAAAATTTCATTTATTTATTTATTTCCTTTGCAGCTTTAATACATTTGCATAATGTAACCACTTTGCTCAATTTAATCGATTATTGAATTTACCTCTCCATTGCAGTAATACTGTTTTTATTTTTGTGTTGTCAGAAAATGAAGTAGTCTGTGTACCAGTTTGTTGGGGGTATCAGAAAATAGGTAAGCAGCATATTCAAATTACTGGCCTTTCCTTATCAATGTAAGTTGATCGGACACTTCTGCATGAAAGTTTCTTTCTTCTTTCCCTTCACCATTACAGGCATGAGCACATTCAGTATCACTATCTTCGTCACTGTAAGTACTGTGCTGAGAGTCGCTATGGTGGTAATTTACATACACTAGTTATAGTAATTTATTTTATTCCCACATATCTTCTTCAGTAAACTTTATCGGTTCCTTGTAAAACAACAATTTATACAGTCCTAGGGAGAAGTGAAGAGATTTGGGCGGCTCTTAAGAACGAGGTCTTGAGAGCCAATGAGGGTGATTAGGGTGAGAATGGAGTAGCGCTGGAATGAAAGGGCGGGGGAAATGGGAGATCCCCGAATAAATCCGCCGACCAGCTGCATTGTCCGGCACGATTTCCACATGCGATAATCTAAGGGTTACCCGGCCTGGGATTGAACCCGGTTCGGTTTGGTGGAATGCGAGAAGATTAACAGCTCTGCCAGCATTGCTCCTACAGTCCTTGATTCCCATGTGTTATGCAATCACTCACCCTTTTAATTTAACCAGGCAAAACTCTTTCCCTGGGTCGAATAAACCATTTACCAATATGATTGTACGCACTAGATGTCAAAATTGGTCTTTCTCGCTTTATAAGGTGCTGTATATTGCCAGACCAGAGTACTGGGTTCTAGAACGTGCTTTTGCACTTTACTCTTCTTCGACAACTTCAAATGTATCCAGCTATTTTCTTCGGGGATATGTTAAACCCATGTTATTTACTGCTATCTGCTCTATATCAGTTACATGTATATTATCCCATTTCCGTTTCAGTGTAGTTTTCTTCACATAATCACCAACGTTAATATTCACAGCTAAAGACTCATTATTCCGTTTATGTCCACCATGGCTAGTTGCCAGTTTAATTTCCTCGTTTTATATTTTCGACATAAACAGTTCATGTTTGTCGTGTCAACTTTCGTGGTTCTGTATGAATCGCTTGTTTCGCAGGAAATTCCTGCACTACCTATCTTTCCTTCACAAATGACATCCATATCTCTTCCATCAGGTACTAGTTTCGAACAGGATTCAGGTTCGGATAATGCTGTGGATGACTGAATCAGAGTAACTTCATTCGCCGAATCAAAAGGAAGGCATGGTAGCTTTATATCTTGCAACAATTGTTTAAATTTTTGTTGTTTAGTGGCAAGCATAGGAACACGGTCTTTACAAATCATATAATGTGCCTTCAAATTATCACCTCTATTAAATAGTGTATCACACTTGTCACATTGTAGAATTTTGGAGGTTGGTCGTAAAAATTTGCTCTTTTTATGGCATTGAGCACTACACAGTTTTTACTAAAGATCTTGGCACAATAGCAACACTTATTTATGTATAAATTGTGAGCGAATGGAGAAGGCAATTGTGTGTTCGTTTTTCACATACTCGGGTTAATACCATCAGCAACCTGCATCACCTTCAAGCTTACATTAATTCACACACATATACCAACTCCTGCTGATTGACTCCTGCTGATTGACTCTTGCTGATTGACTCCTGCCAATTGACTCCTGCCGATTGATTCCTGCCGATCGATTCCTGCTGATTGACTACCGATATCACACAAGATGCAACAAAAACTAAGCTCCTGCTATGAAACTCATATATTTATGTACTCACTCTCCTTACGTTGGTGTAATATAGTCAATATACGTTCATTGTATCAGCGAGAGTAACCTGTTTGTTCTTAGATGTAGATCATCAATCAAATATAGGGCCCAGCATGACGCCTTCAAAACGATTTCATCTTCGCGAAATACTTCATGACCTTAATAGCTGCGACACAGGTTTCTATTGGATACAGAGCTACATTCGAAGTCTTCAATGTTTTCCTACAGTGCGTTCCTAGGAGTAAATTATATACCATAAAACTTTAGGGTGAGAAATATAGGAATTTTTTATATGGTCCCACGAAACTGTCCTACGCCTCTTTAATTTGGCAGGTAACCTACGAGGGTCATTCGGAAAGAAAAGTCCGATTTATTGTAAAACATAAACAATCACAGATTTTTTCAAAAAACTTTTTTTATTTAATTCCTTACATGTTTCTCTATTTTCTCTACACAGTTTCCAGATTTGTTTAAACATTTGTCATAACGTTCTACAAGCTTTTGTATTCCTAAGTCATAGACGTATGCCGCCTCTAGGATAACCAGTCTGTAACTGCTTCTTTCACCTTTTATCTTCTCTAAAAATTTATCACCTTCCTTATGATATCGGTCCAAAAAATCAAGAGCACAAACCTATATTTTCATTTGGTGTTCCTCATTAAGCAACCTGGGAACCCAACGTGCGCACAATTTGTGAAATTGCAAATTTTCAGAGACAATTTTGTGCAAAGTTGTTCTACCCACATTCGGAAATTCAAATTCTAAGGTTGCAATTGTGAATCGCCGGTCTTCACGAATATTTTCGTCCACGGCTTTGACCAAACCTTCTGTGATCACTGATGGTCGGCCTGATGGCGGTTCATCATGGACATTTTCCCGTCCGTTCTTGAAAGCTCTCACCCACTTACGCACTTTGCTGTCACTCATCGCATTGGGGCCAAACACTTGACTTATCTGTCGATGAACTTCCGCTGCTGAAACATTCCTTGCTGTCAAAAACAGAATCGCTGACCGCATTTCACAGTCGGCGGGCTGATAAATTGTTTTAAACATTTTGAACTGACACTGTAAACAGCACACTGCCAAAATACCAATGCAAATGGCGTCGTTTGTCGAGCAAGACATACCGGGAGTCGGTGCGCATGCGCGTTACAATGTTCGCGCGACATTCGATTAGCTACGGCGATTCGGACCTTACTTTCCGAAGAACCCTCGTATGTACTCACATGCATAGGAACCATACATATATTAAATAATGTGTGTGAGATTTGTAAACAATACATCCTCCTCCTACAATGTTACCGAAGTCAATATGAATACTTAATATCAAAAAGTAAATGACATGTAAATTCCAAATCGTCCCCATACTCGACTGTTTGTCGTCCGAATAACCGCACAAGAGCATTTGACAAAGGGCGCAGATAAAATGGGTTATAATATTAAATCACATATTATGGTAATCGATGCTAGTTTTATCATGCATATTAGAGCAAATATATTTTTTTAAGCATATGTAATATGTGAAAGAATAAGTTACATTGAGTTTATCTGTTCACACTCATGCATATACAATGGAGAGCCAAAAAAACTGGTATAAGCGTGCGTATGCAAATAACAGAGGTATGGAACCAATCAGATTAACGCGATTCGGTCGGCAGCGCCTATATAAGAAAACAAGCGTCTGGCAAAGTTTCTAGATCGGTTACTACTGCTACAATGGCAGGTTATTAAGATTTAAGGGAGTTTAAACGTGGTGTTATAGTCGGCGCAGGAGAGATGGGACATATCATCTCCGAGGTACCGATAAAATTTGTATCGCGTACGACCATTTCGCGAGTGTACCGTGAATATCGGGAATCCGGTAAAACATCAAATCTTCGACATCGCTGCGGACGGAAAAAGATCGTGAACGAACGGGACAAACGACGACTGACGATAATCATTAAACATGACAGACGTGCAACCCTTTCTCAAATTGGCGCAGATTTCAATGCTGGGGCATCAACAAGTGCCAGCGTGCGAACTATTCAACGGACCATTGTTGATATGCGCTTTCGGAGTCGAAGGCCCACTCGTGTACCGTTATTGACTGCGCGACACAAAGCTTTACTCCTCGTCTGGGCCCGCCAACACTGCCACTGAACTGTTGATGACTGGAAACATGTTGCCTGGTCTGACGAGTCTCGTTTCCAATTGTATTAGGCGGATGAACGTGTACGGGTATGGAGATATCCTCATGAATCCATGGATCCTACATGTCAACAGGGGACTGTTCAAGCTGGTGGATGCTCTGTCATAGTATGGGGGGTGTGCAGTTGGCGTGAAATGGGACCCCTGATATGTCTAGATACGAGTCTGACAGGTGACAGATACGTAAGCATCCTGTCCGATCACCTGTACCCATTCATGTCCATTGTGCATTCCGACGAACGTGGACAATTCCAGCAGGACAATGCAACAACCCACACGTCGAGAGTTGCTACCGAGTGGCTCCAGGAACACTCTTCTTACTTTAGACTCTTCCATTGGCCACCTAAATCACCAGACATGAACATTATTGAGCATATCTGGGATGCCTTGCAACGTGCTGTTCAGAAGAGATATCCACCGCCTCGCACTCTTGTGGTGTGAATTGCCTCCTGCATACCTTCAGACACTAGTCGAGTCCATGCCACGTCGTTTTGCGGCACTTCTGCGTGCTAGCGGGCTACATATAAAATAAGTAGATTTTAGAGTTACAGGTCTGCCATAATATTATTCAGTGTGAGCACAGAACATGCAATACATATGGTGGTAAGAGCATTGCCACACTTTTATTGTCTACTGTAAGTGTCATCAGAAATGTCACATAATAACATTATTTTTCCAGTCCATATGTTGCCTTTTTAAGCACAAACGTAAACATGTTTCTTTTGAAAATTAAAAAAATTACGTAACTTTTATACACAACAGTGGACTAAAGGTAGGGGTCAAACGAATCTACATTATAAATGTCTTTGTGTATGCTACACATTTGTATTTTAGTTGTTCTTACGTCAAAACTGTTGAACACGAAAAAGTACATACAAATAACAACACCTTCTAAAGTTATGTTGTAAAGTTTTATAGCTTCTTCAAAGTACTGTTTACACAAATTTTTATAGGAGGGAGGGCGAGATCCCTTCATGTCATCTATAAAGTCGAAGGAGGTAAGTAGTACCTTTTATCAAGAACACAATTAAGTATTACAAGTATAGGTAGTAATAAGTGGGTGGTTATTTAAAAGCAAAAATTCATTAGCATAAATGTGCACACTTCCATGTCCATGATGGTAATAAATGTTGATAAACTATGATAAAAATGTGGGACGTACCTTTGAATATAATAAACGGTAGACATGCAAACCTTTGGTAATGCGATTCACTGTCAGAAATTGAAAGTTAAATTGAAATATATTTACCAGAGTTGGCACTAGTCATTTATTATATGGGGACCTGTGAAGCGCACAATCTCTTAATTTAATTATGGCCTACAAATGCAAGACGTACGCCAACAGTTTCAGCGATAGGCTTGGGCAGAACGGGGATGAAGTAAAGTCATGTTTCAACAAGAAGTTACTGAAAACTAACGATCCTAATTTCCTCTACGTGGGTGCAAATATATTTTCGTGAAATTTTTAACAGCTTTGATGGCAGGCAGGCGTTGACATCTAATTTACAACAATATCATAATAGATGGATCCTGAAACATCTGAAACAGTAACAAGAAAATAAAAATAGACAAGTTACTTACGCGGCATTCGAATTCAGAAAAACATGTATAATTGAGCTACCATGCAATCAACTCCATCATGGAGGTTGTATTTGGAGAATAAACTTCGGATGTAACCAGTATAATGTTTTGAATGATAGGGTTCACTTACCTGAAATATTTACATAGCCTTCGATATGAAATAAGAGTTTCAGCCACTAGAAACACATAAGTTTACATGGCCTCCCAGTGTAAAAATTTTGGTGGAAATATGTTGATTGGTTTACGAGATATAACATAAAAACTTCATTTCTTTAAACAGGAATATCTTATAAAAATTTACTAACAAAACTTTCTATATAGAATGTTTTTAATATATACAATCCACAAAAAAGTTTGATTGAATTTCATTAAATTTTTANAACAGGAATATCTTATAAAAATTTACTAACAAAACTTTCTATATAGAATGTTTTTAATATATACAATCCACAAAAATGTTTGATTGAATTTCATTAAATTTTTATATATATATGCTAAAAATATCTAAATATTTATATGGCCACATTTTAATCATGGAACTTCACATGGTCTTCTGTAGTTGTGCAAAATTAGGTGTAAATTAGTTGACTTATCCCGCGAAAATGACAAAACATTCCATTTATTCACCTGACGCTGTTTTGAAAAACTCCTGCATAAGAGAATATCTATAGCATAAATAATGCTTATAACTAATACAGTTTGCATACTAAATTTTGTTGTCACCTTTCAATAATAGGGTAATGAGGAGTCAGGTAGAAGACAGGAGCCACCAGCCATCTCGGTTTTTGAGGCGGCCTGTGTCGGCCATGTTGTTATGGTACCCGACAACCATATTGTACCTTGGTCACCTTGAGCTTGACTCTGTGTTTGTGACCTTAAATGAATTTAAACGCTTTTTAAAAAAAATTGCATTAAATTTTCAAAAACTTAAAAGTCGAGAAACATATAATGTTACCCTGCCCTAACCCTCGCTCACCCGCCAAACCTCACCTCCTTCCGAACAAACTAAATAATTTAAAAAATCGAAAAAAATCGCAAAAAATTGCAAACATTCTAAATAATCTAGGAATATAAGACATTAATCTCACACTCATCCCACCACACTAAAGAATCATAAAAAAATCGAAAAAAATTAAATATTCTTTAAAAATTTGAAACAATCGAGTAACACATAACGTTAACATCATCACACTCATCCCACCAAGCTCACTTTACCCCCTCCTTCCTCACACCACTCCCTGGCAAATGATAAAAAATTTAGCAAAATCACAAAAATCTAAACATGTTTCTAAATAATAGAGAAACATACAACATTAACCACACACACCACCACCACCCTATCAAAACCGCCATCCCATAACAATCATAAAAAAATCGAGAAAAATAGCAAAAATTCTAAACAATTCTTTAAAAATTCTAAAAATATCTAGGAACATACAAAGTTAGCCATACACTCATACTACCACACTCAAATCACAACCTACCAACCCTCTTCGCAAAAAAATTTAGCAAAATTACAAAAAAATTTCTTCCCCATAATCCTAGAAAATATCATGTTAACTCACGCTACCCTTCTGCTCACCTCACCTTCCTAACCAACACACCCACTCCACACCACAACCTCCTAATCATAAAAAATCGACAAAAATCGCAAAAACGAAAGATACTAATAAAAGTTTATGAACATATTACACCACTGACTCCGATACCCATGTTGGATGTTGGTGTNAACCTACCAACCCTCTTCGCAAAAAAATTTAGCAAAATTACAAAAAAATTTCTTCCCCATAATCCTAGAAAATATTATGTTAACTCACGCTACCCTTCTGCTCACCTCACCTTCCTAACCAACACACCCACTCCACACCACAACCTCCTAATCATAAAAAATCGACAAAAATCGCAAAAAACGAAAGATACTAATAAAAGTTTATGAACATATTACACCACTGACTCCGATACCCATGTTGGATGTTGGTGTTCTTGATCTTGACCCCAGTGACATTGAACACGAAAAATCGAGACAAAGTTGTAAAAAAATTAAAGAAACCAATAAAAGTTTAGGAACATAGTACATCACTGACTCCGACACCCATGTTTGATGCCGATGGCCTTGACATTAACCCCAATAAATTTAAATAAAAAAAAAAATTTTTTAATTTTAAAAATTTGAAAAAAATTCGTCAAAATCGATAAATATATTATGTTACTAACTCCGAACTCCATTTTTAATGTTGGCGACCTTAACAGTAACTCCATTAACCTTAAACTACAAAAATTGAGAAAAAATGTTTAAAAACCGAAGAAACATTTTAAAAATTGACGAAGATGATAAGTTACTTACTACAACTACCATGTTGAATGTTGGTGAGCATAAACATAACCCAAATTATGTTGAACTCAGAAAATCAAGAACAAATCGCGAAAAAATACAAAAATGTTATTAATATAGCGTAAAAATTACATACCTAATACGAAAAACGAAGTTGATTGTATGACACTAAAATTTCGATACTTGTAAAGATCGCAGAGCACAGCCACTCCCTAGTACGACGATCAGCAGACGTCAGAGCCCCACCTCTATATTGCATTGGCTATATAGCCAATCAATTTTACAACCCCAATGGGAATTATTAAATTTATGTAGCACATAAACACTCTCCCCCCTCAATCGACACACCAGCAAACCTCTCGTCAATCCACTTCCCTCGCCATTTACTTACTTACCATATCTCAGCCATCATCAACATTTACGAATGTCACCATCCATTCAACAGACTCCGCCCCCCAAATCTATCAAAAATAACTAGCAATAGCTCGTACTCTCGCCATTCACTCTCGCCATCAATCAACCACATGATTCTCCACCCCTTTCCATTTTTCTAAATGAAGCACCAATCGGTTCCTTAAGAGACGTAACTCTACCCAAGACTTGCTATTGCCAAGACAAATTCCAGCAAAAATGGCTGGAAAAGTGGTCAAGACCAACCCAATATACTACCCATCTATACCATTAGTCGATGACAACCAATCATGAAAAAGTCGACAAATAAAAATGACCATGCCACTTAGCTATTAGCTAAATATTCCTCGAAATTATTCCCCAGTTCATTCGTTCGCCTTATAAAACTCATGCCGATTTTTTAATCGACCATGGTAAGGCACAATATTTCAGATAATACCAGCTATGCTAATGCCAGTACCAGCATAACGCGTTCATACACATTATAAATAAAGTATTTTTAAAATTATTAAGTGGTGTTGTAGGTATGCATAAAATATTTTGTAAATTAACTATAGCAAGTAGCACATGTGCAGAGTCCTGTTTTCACGACCGATTACACAAGTCAACGATAAAAAAAANAAATTAACTATAGCAAGTAGCACATGTGCAGAGTCCTGTTTTCACGACCGATTACACAAGTCAACGATAAAAAAAACTTTTTTTTTATGTTTTTGTTAGATTCTTATGATTTTTTTGTACTGAGTCCGAAAATAATAATAAAAACGTCATAACACCCACATTTTTTTTTACATTTGATTATACAAAATGTAAGATATTCATTTTTTATCTAATATCTGCATTTTTATATACTTTATTTATATAAATTTTTTTTGTATATAGTTATATAAATTTTTATATACTTGATATACATTATTAATATACTAAAACATACTGTAAATCTTAATGAAATTAGTTTGGCAGTGNAAATTAACTATAGCAAGTAGCACATGTGCAGAGTCCTGTTTTCACGACCGATTACACAAGTCAACGATAAAAAAACCTTTTTTTTTATGTTTTTGTTAGATTCTTATGATTTTTGTGTACTGAGTCCGAAAATAATAATAAAAACGTCATAACACCCACCTTTTTTTTTACATTTGATTATACAAAATGTAAGATATTCATTTTTTATCTAATATCTGCATTTTTATATACTTTATTTATATAAATTTTTTTTGTATATAGTTATATTAATTTTTATATACTTGATATACATTATTAATATACTAAAACATACTGTAAATCTTAATGAAATTAGTTTGGCAGTGGTGGTACGAATGTTTGTTTTCTTGAAGTCGACACAAACCTCACTTTTCAGCTTTTTGACCATGTGCTCTAAGTATGGCTAACCGTGGTTGTAAAAACTTTCCTAACAGTTTTTGTTATATATGTGGTGAGTTTGAAATTAAAAAACATAAAAGAAACATTACAGAGTTTGTTAAAANAAATTAAAAAACATAAAAGAAACATTACAGAGTTTGTTAAAAAGTGTACTTGGTATATTTTGGAATGAAACTCGGCGATCAAGAAAAACCTTGGGCTCCACACAAGGTATGCTATGTTTGTGTTGAAGACCTTAGGAAATGGTCAAAAAAAGAAAAGACAGCTTTTGGATTTGCAGTACCCATGCTATGGAGAGAACTAAACAATCATTCAGACGATTGTTATTTTTGTAGCATTTATGTTACTTGATATAACTCCAAAAATAAGAAAGTAATTGTCTACCCTAATCTTCCTTCAACTATTCGGCCAGTCGGTCATGGTCCGGGACTTCCTGTCCCTGAGCCACCACAGGCTATTGATGACTTTTACTTGATCAGTCCAGTGAAACTGAATCTGATGAAGGTAAACCGGATGATGATGAGTTCCAATGTTCTCCAGAAAATTTAGAACCTCAGTTGTTTACACAAGCTGAGTTCAATGATTTGGTAAAAGATTTGGGTTTGACTATAGAGAAAGCTGAATTGCTTGGCTCTAGGCTAAAAGGAAAAAAAACATTTGTTGCCACCTGGAGCATCTATTTATCAATATAGAAAAAGAGATCAACAGTTCACTAAGTTTTTTAAGCAAGAACAGGATTTGGTGTACTGCCATGATATTGGTGGTCTAATGAATGAATTTGGAATTGTGTACATCAATGAAGAATGGAGGTTTTTTATAGACTCATAAAAAACTAGCTTAAAAGCTGTTCTTTTACACAGTGGTAATACTTATGCTTCACTGCCTGTGGCTCATTCAGTCCATATGAAGGAAACTTACGAAAATCTAGACATTATTTTAAAGGAAATTAACTATCCTGCTCACGATTGGATGATGTGTGCAGATTTGAAAGTTGTTTGCATGCTCCTAGGCCAACAAAAGGGATTTACTAAATGTCCATGTTTTATATGTGAGTGGGACAGCAGAGCAAGGGATCGACACTGGTCCACAAAACTTTGGCCAGCAAAAAAAACCTTAACACCTGGAAAGAAGAACATTTTGCATAAAGCTGTAATAAATCCAAAAAAAAAAAAATTTACCACCTCTTCACATTAAATTAGGTTAAATGAAATAGTTTATAAAAGCCTTGCCTAAAGATGGTGAATGTTTTAAGTATTTATGGGAAAAGTTTCCTCATTTATCAGGAGCCAAACTGAAAAGGGTTTTCGTTGGGCCTGACATTCGTGAAATGATGTTCGATTCCAACTTTGAAACAAAAATTACTACAAAGGAAAAGGAGGCTTGGATATCATTTAAGTAAGTTGTGACTAAGTGTTTGGGCAATGTTAAAGACCCAAACTATGAGCTTATCGTAGCTAATATGATAGACAAGTTCAAAAATCGGAGATGTCTGATGAGCATTAAAGTCCACTTCTTACACGACCATCATGACTTTTTCCCTAACAACTTGGGTGATGTGAGTGATGGGCTGGAGGGGGGGATAGTTTCACTAGGACATCAAAGTGATGGAGAAACGTTACCAGGAAAGTGGAATGTCAGCATGATGGGTGATTACAGCTGGTCACTTCACCGAGAACAACAAAATGCATTACATCGGAGAAAAAGCTACAAAAGAGGCTTCAAAGAGAATAGCGAAAGGAAATACCAAAAAATAAACACTTAAAATGTATGTAATGAATTTTTTTTTAATACAATCGCATACATCGCATTTTTAAATACAAATACATATTGTGAGAGAACTGTGGGTGATACAAAAAAACTGATGCCAAATTAGGTTTCAGCACCCAAAAATACATAATATTCAGCTGACGGCCTGTGTTATCAATCGTGACATTAGAGCTAGTTAACTTATAATTCTGTCGCATGAATCCCGCCCGCACCAAATACAAAGTAGCGTACACCTTGCCATGAGTCATGTTATAAGCACTGTTTGCAGTTGAAATCAACTAGCAATAGGAATACGGTGTCGTTTATTCTACAAACAGACGTATACGAATAAGGTATGATTTAGCATAGATATCAATGTAAAGATTAGTTATGTTTCCAATATGGCATACCACTAAAAATATTGTTTCTCAATAAATATTAAGTGTAATATATATTTATCAGAGTCAGCTGACGGCTGTATCAATTTAAGGACCTTTAAGATATTTTGTTTGGGGGAAAAAATTATTTACATATTGTCGCGCCGCTTCCTATAACAATAGATATCTACGAAGAAGTGTAACGAGACACAACAAGACATTTGTCGCACGCGAGTATAAACAAATTATTGTTTGCATGTGTTTTCTTTTTAACTCCAAAAATTAGACAAATGCAAAATGCCACTTATATTGTATAATTTAATAAAATAAATAATATAATAACACTAGAGAACCGGTCCGGCTTTGCCCGGTAACAATTAAGTTTTTACAGCGATACTTTGAAAGACAAAGTTGGTTACTGTGGGTCATCCTTAAAATATAAATATATGCTATCGTGGACTTTTCTGTAGACCTTTTTGAGATCTACAATTCTGTAGTACATCAATTTTATATAATTCTTATGGTTTAGTCAGCGCAAGCCATGTAAGCGCCCTATAAGCGGTTTTTTTTCAACTTTATTACAAATGGTTCGACATTTATCTACTATCCTTACATTAATAAATAACCTTCCCCAAGATATTCTCTAAATGATGTTGAAAACCGCATCAAAATCTATCCAGTAGTTTAGAAGTACTAAGCGAATACACAGACAGACGCGGATAAGTGACTTTGTTTTATACTATTTAGTGATAAACACAATATAAAATTTGTACTCACGGTTAAGGGTGTAGCTGTATCCAATGAGAGACCACAAACCCATATGCAAGTAAATTTTAAACATAAATAATAAACCATAAAAATTACATGTTTCTATCGTAGTACTATCTAGAAATATCTTGAATAATGCAAGAACTGACTCCTTGTTCTCTATTGCATTGCCTACGAACGCGGTCGTCTTCTGCAGCGTGAAACGCACATCCTTTACGTCTTGTACCTGGCGCATCAATCCCAAGACTTCTATATCATCCACAATTACCTGCTGATTATTAATCACGCCAATGAGTGTCGACATGCTCCCGAATAACCAGCAGTTCACTGTGCATAGATATCTGCACCTCCATGATTTAATGCCTTAAGTACTCTGTGAAATGTTGGAGGTGCGAGAAAAAGTTGAGCGCCCTCAATAGCGGTCAGTACACTATGTGAAGTAGCTACAGGTGACCCCTCGANGGAGGTGCGAGAAAAAGTTGAGCGCCCTCAATAGCGGTCAGTACACTATGTGAAGTAGCTACAGGTGACCCCTCGACGAATGTTCCGGCGTCACCTACTGCTGCCCACATGGCAAGGTCTAGCTGACGAACATACCTAACTCCTCTGTGGAGGTCGAAGCAGTGACTTCGCCGGTGGTGATGGTGTTATTGGACGCGCAGGACGATCCACTCCTTCAGGCTCGTAGTCGTCTCCATCACCGGAGGGATGACTGCCATAAAGATGACGTCTTCATCACCGCTCTCTGGGTGCCNGCGAATGTTCCGGCGTCACCTACTGCTGCCCACATGGCAAGGTCTAGCTGACGAACATACCTAACTCCTCTGTGGAGGTCGAAGCAGTGACTTCGCCGGTGGTGATGGTGTTATTGGACGCGCAGGACGATCCACTCCTGCAGGCTCGTAGTCGTCTCCATCACCGGAGGGATGACTGCCATAAAGATGACGTCTTCATCACCGCTCTCTGGGTGCCACGACAACCAGAAGTGGTGGCGGTGTAGGCAACTTGGTCCTGCCTCAGAGGTGGATGCCTCATCCCTGGAGTCCAACGGCGACTCGCTCCCCTCGCTGACACTTCCAACTGCAGCCAGCAGCCAGCTTTCGGCACCGTCGTCCCAACATGCCATCGATAGTGCCATGATGTCGGAAGAATATGGCTGTACCAGTCTCCCTCGTCGATAAGTCGATGTATGGGGCAGGGAACTAGACACATATGTATGTGCGGGGGGTAGCATTGACTACGTCCGATTGAGACAACAACGCCTTTTCTCTCCACGGCATGTGTGCCGCCAGCCAAGTACGCAAGGCAAAACTAAATAAGCCAATTAGTTGTTTTATAATCAGATCATACGCATTTATTGTTATATGATAATCACGCAGTAGTGTTATCCATTTTTTAAAAAACCGTTTGTTGTCAGTCGGAGTGGATTCTGAACTACGTAGTCGCAATTATATATATAAATACCTGATGATGCGTTACGATATAGCCAAACTGAAGCAGCTGATTACTAGGGTCAATAGGAGCAAAAAAAAAAAATAATATATACGTGGTATAATTCGTACGTATGGTTTTATGATGATCAGCAGTATCAAACCAATATGAAGCAAACGTTCGCAGCATTGAACGGTGGCGCGGGCCTAGTCAGTCGTAAATAGTAAGCTTATTGGTGATGATGCAGCCCGCGCACGTACAACTACAACGAGCAGCACGCGCGGTTCACATGCGTGAGGTGAAATGCACTGACGCCGGTGTTGGCTTGTAGGAATCTCTCCTGATTACCATCTGAAGCAATAACATATACGTTTTCAAACATTGCATGTAGTAAACCGTGCATTGTAACCACGCCATGTGTTTGTTTAGTTTCCTAATAGTCAATGTACTGTTACTTTCCCTGAAAATTCACCATCTTCTAAATCCTAAAGTATTGTGATTACAACCAATGTTGATATATCATTTTTACTTCTATTGAGAAAAGTAGTAAGTTCCTTCAGTTTGGCGATATCTTCACGAATAACTAGAGAGTAATCGAACAAATGATAATAATCACCAGAGTGGGGTAGATGAGCACAAATGGAGCATATTCCATCACGGAACAAATTTTATATTGTCCAAATTTATCCCACAATGGCAGTGGCAATGCGCAGGGGCGGGCAACCACAATAATAAGGCAACTGGCAGTGCAATGAAATGACAATTAATTACACCTTCGGGCAGAAGACATGGCACTCACAGTTTTTGTTTAAAGTGTCAGCCACCGTTGACCATGTTGCCGAAGCATGTTGCGATGCACATTGCAACGGTTTCCGGCGTAGCATTGATGGTGTCAAACTGCTCTCTGTATCTGCGTCATGAGCTCATCCCTCGTGTCAAGTAGTGTGGCACACCTATAGATTTTATGTGGCCTCACAGCCAGACGTTAGGTGGTGTGACGTTACGTGAGCATGTTGGCAATGCTGTGGGGCCTCCCCTACGAACATATGTACTGGTTCAGGAGTGCACGTCGAGGTGCCAGCGAACAGCAATGGTGAACTGAATCAGGGCCTCATCCTGCTGCAACCACGTCACCTCATGAGTACCTAAAGGAACATTATCTAAGTATTCCGGTAACAAGTTCTCATTAACTGAAGATATATAGCACTACTACTGTGACCATGCGGTACTGAGTGGTGTTATCAGGCGCGCAGTATTGCGCACATGCTGGTTAAAATGCCAACTTCACAAAGTTGCATACCCGCCTCTGCACATTGCCACTGCTATTAGTGGGTTAATTATGGACATCAAACAATTTCTTCCTGGATGAAATATGTTCCATTTGTTCTTATCTACCACAGTCTGGTGTTTATTATCATTTCTTCAAGTACACCAGGTATTTATACAGTATATATATATATATATATATATACACACACATATGGGGGATAATTCATTTTGTAGCCACAATTTTAAACTGTGTAATTCGAGAATATTATATTTCCTATCAAAACCAAGCAATTTACCGGGAATTAATTTTTTATGCCTCCAAATTATTTCTACAAGATAGGTGTATGTGCGTGTGTGTGTGGAAATGTACTTGTACGAGTATATCCGCAGCATAGAAATAGACATGCAAATGTATGTTACCCGTTCACATATACTTGCAAAGCAGTATTGAAAAAACTCTGCTTCATTAAGTTTGAAAATTCGTAGGTAGTCCTTGGTCACATAAAATGTTTGCCATCGCATTACACACACATTCTTGCTGTTTTCATTTTTTCACAGGTACTACCCATACAACGTGCTCAGGCAACAATCAACATATACTTTCTAGCCCTTAGTCAGCTTGTATTAAACCGCGCAATTCAAACCATTTCACCTTACGCTGTGGATAATTTCCACCTAGTTTATTTGTGTATGCCTGATACAACTTCATTGCGGAACAGTATTGTATGTTCACGTCCTCGTATAATTCTCCCAAAATATGGACAATTCCTTCATATTCCAATTATTTCGAGACTACTTAGATGCTATTAGTAGTCGCAGTCTAGCAACAATTTCATTTGCTCTATTTGTAGGAGCTTCAAATCGAGTAACTGTTCAATTTTCGCCATAGTTTCGTGGAGACGTGCTTTGCTATCAAGCGCGAATTGCGATGTACGAAGTAGCTAATTTCATGTACGATTCGCACAGTACACTACACAACTGTAAAAATATTAATGCTTATGTTTATATATTCTTCTTGGTAGTCCTGGGGTTTGAACTGAATGATAAAACTGACGAAGTAGCCGGCACCTACGTAGGTCAGTCACGAAGTTGGTGAAACTATAGGAAATTGTTAAATAACTAGTGTCGGCGCCATCTCAAGTCACTAACACAAACCAAGGGAGATAAAAGAGTAACAATTCAATAATTCAACGATTGCTTTTTATTGGAATCCGACAATTGTGCAGCTATTTACAAGCCAATTTCAAAAAATGTAAACCATTAATCCAAAAATGATTAATGAAAAAGTATGATTTTAGAGAAGGTATACACAGAGTACGAATTTGTTGCTACTGTTTGTAATGTTTAACATAATGTGAAAATTGCTTTTCTTGCAAAACATTTTTAAGGTAACTGTAGCAGTTACTTTTCATGTGCTGTTTATTATTATTTTAAAATTAGAAATGGAAGTTTAGGTGCATTCCCATCTGTCGATTTTCAGTATGGTACAGAACAATTTCTCTTCATAAGTATTTTTCACGAACGAACAAATTATTTACCAGAATGAACTAACACATTGACATACCGTACCTTGCTTTGTGTTTGTGTCTGCTTCTTGCTCAACGACGAATTCGTATTGTTATACTGCCACAATAACATGATTAATTGATATCTTTAAAATACAAAAATTAAACTTTTTTTCAGTTATAGCAATTACAGACTTCACTAACTTCCATGCAATACATTTTTTATTTTCCACATATGTACTAAACTGGCTGCTCTATTTTTTTATCTGATTCTGACTATAGAGTTGAAGCCCCCTGGTCCACAATGCCTCGTAGAGGTTTGCTCAATAGGGAACGTGGACTGATAACACTAGTATAAATAAACTCCTTTTCAAACTCCATTTGCCTGGTTATAGTTTCTGCGGGCCCGGAACAAGACTAACTAAACGCTGGACATGCAACGACAGAGGCATAATCGCATTGGATTCCGCCTGCAAAGTAACGCGATGTAGCATACACGGTCAGAAGTAAATTAGAGGAGAGGCATGTAGCTAATGCGATTTTTCAGACAAAGACCGGAAGATTGTCAAATCACCTCGTACCAAGTTCGACAAACGATTAGCCGCTTCGGGAGTTTAAAAATAATGAATATGAAAAACATGATAGGGAAGGTCCTACAATTCGGAAGAAAGAAATAAAGTGGGAAGAATCTGAGAAAGAAATGAAAAAGGGAACAAGATAATTAACTTCCTTTGGTTTGTATTACATGCTCTGGGCACCCTCGGCTGACATGAACAATATTTTCTGAGAAATCGTTATTTACGCATATACTTTTATCTCGGTAAATATATGTTCAGGGAATACAAAGTTTTGCCAGAAAAAGGTAAATAACAATAATCTAATACGCATAATTTTGCTTCTATTACATTAGGTGTATTCAAAGCTAAAAAAAGTTGGTCAAAATGGTAATAAAACATCGCAATTTGAGATCCTGCCTGCGCAGTTGTATTAATCGCGTACAATAAAGAGCCGCAGTTACAGATCTAATTCGCACAGTGCAGCGTGAAGATGGAAGCACTGCACACCGGCTCAGCACCTTGCGCGTATGGGCGATAGGCCCCTGGGCGCGCATGTTATTGTCGCCCTCGCGTCTAGGCCTTAAACGCACACAATAGCTTGAGGTACATATAGTCCATTCATTGTTACTTCCTACTTTTCTTGGAGCTCTGGCTAAGTTCTACTTTCAGGATATTCCCATCTTCATGCAAACAAAGCTCAACTTGTCTACAAAATTACATCAAAGGGATAACACGCCGTATTTGTATGCACACTCAATTAAAATAATAATTAGCTTGAGAACAATTTCTTACTAGGCAATATCAACAATCCTATTTTCTCCCCGTTTCTTTTTTACATTAATTTTAAATATAATGTTGTAATTTATAATAAAAATACAACTAAAAGTCTAATTTAACTAAAAATAAAATGTATTTACGTTAACAGAAGTATAAAACACCTGTGTGATACGTAACATATTTAGAAAACAACCAAATACGTCATAAATGGGGTTATATTTCCGAGGTTTGATAAAAAATGTTAAGATACCGCGAATATATTATAGAAGCCTTAATACAAGTAACCAAGTTATAAACATCTAGTCGTGGCAATTCTCTGCAATAAACAAAAATGGAGGCGCTTGCAAGTAATAAAAAAAAGGAAAATATGTGTACTTTAGATCACAACATGTAGGGAGAGTAAGGAGGCTAAGAAAGAAACGTAGTGCTAGAGAAAATTATAAAGTTAATATCTTAACCCTTTCTCATAATAATAAACCCGAAAATTGAAGAAAAAAAATGCGGACCTTAAATTTGCTGCACACTGATACTCACGCCTATACCTAACGGGATGGTGGTTCTAAATTCCGACAGTGTTCGTGATAGGCACTGCACAACATAAAATAAAGTTGGTAACTTCCATCCGCCACTGGAGCTGAGAGAGTATTTGTATGAAGTGAAATTAAGTTATAATTACCGTCATGTACACTTGTCAATCCAACAGAAGTGTGGTGGCTTGTGTGTGCGTTTTTTTTTATCCATATTTAAATGTTACAAGAATAAAAATGTATTTTAACTGTTCTGAACGTAGCCCCCTATGCATCACTTAATTCTACGACACTGATATTAACAGGCAAAATATCGAATATCCACTCTGTATTTTTCCCGCTAAATTTAGAAGGTGACTGATTAATTGCACTAACAGAACTCTAAACGTGTTATTCCGTGCCAAATCCTGACGACTCCAACTCTGCATCCTACTATGGGAAAGTATGAGGAAATTTCCACTTCCAGGATGTTTTAGCGTACATGGGCTCTTACGAAACAAGGACAGTTCAGCTTTCCTAAGTCGTGCCCTGCAGCCAGATGTAATGTTCCTTCTGAGAAGAAAATCTAAAACATATTAAGAAGCGAAAATGTTTTTTTCATGAAACACGTTACACTGGGTTTCATGCAAGGTTTTGAAAATAAACTCTACCGTGTCACACATGCCATGAACATCTTGCATGTAAATGTAATAATAATTACATATAATTAAATTTGTAATACGTACCTTAGTGGTAAATCAGGTCAGTCATTCCACGAGTTTTATGCTCTGGTTCACCCAGTTTTTAACTTGTGGAGGTTCCCAAATGCTCGTTTATGCGCCAGTCGTGACTAAGAGTGTACAAGAAGTAGTAGTCAGAATAATAGATAAGGACAGCCATCTAATCAGTTTCCGAGGCGAAGAAATCACACTTCGCTGGCATTTAAAGAAAGATGGGGCTTAATATGAAGATAAGAAAAATGATAAAAACTGGATACCACAGCAGACCAATGGACAGTACATCTCGTGCAGTTGGCGTGTTAACACGTGGAATCGTCCTTTTCCTTAAAAGTCTAGGGCTCAAGGTCTGTAAAATGGACGAAGAAATACTTCATGTAGAAAAACCGGTGAGTTATGACGATATTAGTATTACAACGACGGAATTCCAATCACATGTACTCACGTGCTATCGTCGGAAGTTCACATCCCTGTACAAATCAAGATATTTGTACGGTGCCGTATAACTACTTTTTGCGTTTGCGTGGTTTCATTACAAAAGTTGTTGGCACAGTGCCTGCAACTACCAAAAATAATCATAAATGGCATGCCAAATAAATTTTATTTAATAACAAGGATTTGTTTACACTAAATAGTATTTTTTTTTTCATTAAACTGGTCTTGCTCCAGATTTAACAATTAAAATTAATTTGATGAGCCGATGTCATCTATATTTATTTAAAATACACATATATTTTACAAATACATTCAACTAACATGTTTGGTTAGGGAGAACCTGGGTTCGATTCCCGGTCCAGTCATTCCGAGTCATGTTTACATGGTTTCCCGAAATCACTCCAGGCGAATGCTGGGATGGGTCTTCAACAAAGTCAATGGCCGATTCCTTCTCATTCCTTCCCAAATCCCTCTTCCCTAAGCAACTTACTCCATCTCCTCGCTATCGGCGAGACATTAAACCCAACTACCTACCTATAGTGGTAAAGTGTTGTGCTCGGACACACGTGTAGCGGGTTCGAATCGTGGACAAGCTTGATCATGTTAACATAAAGAATGTTAAAATATTTCTTAAATTGAAGAGTTTTCCTTACGGATTATGTAGATTTTGCGAATGGCATGTACACGTGAACATACCAAATGTTTTTGCCTATTTTAAAAAATCGTTTTATGGGTAATTCTCACCTCGAACTCTCGAACCGAATGATTTTGCAAGGATTACACCTCTGCTAGTTTTTGACGTGAGACATCTAGATGACAGAATTTCCACGGTTGTCACAGATTGGCACATAGAAATGACAGCTGCAGAAAATTCCCGCTAACACTCAAGCATATGCTCTAATAATTCACGACCGTCTGGCCACGTGCAATGTGCGAGGCAGAATCGTTAAAATACTGTCAAGTACAAAAATTCTTCTAGTTTACGTTAGACCTTCGTCATGTTCGCGAACGTTCAGGGGTTCCAGTCCCAAATCGGATTGATAACTAAAGAAATTTGTGTAGCTTACACAGATGGTACCACGAGGTCCTGTAAATTCCTTCCCCTTTTCCATGATACTTGCTAAATTTTAAAAAAAATTAAGTCACGAATAGGTGGTTAACAAAACGTTATAGTGAGCTGGAGCTCATTGATACAGTGTATGGGAATAGCGTGTGTGTCTATGAGTAGGCGAAATCAGAATACAATTGCCGAGAATGTTCTTTCAAATAATTCTGGAGGCTGGCATTAAATGTCTTAACATGTCCACCGTACATCTGACTTATTAGCGTATGAAATCGATCAGAAATGGGAAAATTGCACATATTAGAATTATCGTTAAGATTTTACTTTATAAACCCCAAACCTTTATTTGCCTGTGCATATTTACTCCAGGTCCTAAAGCAAGAACACAACAATTCACTGAATGGTAACAAGTACGACGACATTGCCATTGGTTACAGAATAGAACATTTTTTTAGACTTTTAGATTATCTGCCACGTTGGGGCCTGTAACGGAGGCGAAAACTTAGTTTTTTAAATAATTTCGAAGACGACAAGTGTTTAATTCTGGTACCTTGTAGTTTTGCCACATGACCAGTACACCAAATCAGAATTTAATCATCTAAGTCAACTATTACATGATTACATGCTGTCTGATATTAAGAGTTGACGAAGTAATGTTACGTCAAATGCTAGTCTCTTGAAAAGAAAAATAAAAGTGCTATACCTGAAGACACCTAGCATGGAAACCTGAAATGGCGAACATCACACAACTATGAACTCAGGCAAAACAATATGGCGAACCATGCGTTCACCACACACATACAATGTAAATTTGACACGGTAAATCGGGCCAGCCTATTAACCACAGTAGGTATAAATTTTCAAAAGCTTCGTGTAACTTGGTTTCTCGATACTGCTACCATCGGTGGACATTTTTTAAGTGAACAATATGATGTCATTAAATGCAAAAGCGCATTCAGTTCGTCGTGGATCGTCGTCGCATCATAATGGGTAAATTTCACCACAACTTCGCACACTGTTTTCCATTGAATCTGCATTTTGCTGGTCTCGCCAGGAGATTATATATTTTGCAGTTTGTGGTATTGTGCAACTTTCTATTTAATAAATTTATCACACTCTGCGCCTGAAGACGTTGTCGTGTTCGTTGAATTCCAAGACTTAATTGTTACATGTATCGAAGTGGCCACCCATATGTACCACAAATCTAGGTCTAGAAGCCGGCTACCATTTACATCTGTTGGCGCACTTCCTGTCATCTCGTCGCAAACGTAATACTGATGGCGATGAGGTTAACATTGCGGCCACCAGCAAAAATAAAGGTATTACTTTCTATAAACATCCCCCGTGAAGGTGAGATATAAATTAATTTGCGTAGTAGTAGTGATGATAAAATTGCCAGCACCGTGGGTAACAATTCGGAAACAGTTATAACTGAATTGTTCATACTTACGATGACTCTAAACAATTGCAAGAATAATTTTGTGTGAATCTGTAAATGCATTAGCCATGTTAACTGAGGACAGTGGATGTGAAACATAGAAAACAATGAAGTAAATATATCCTTAAGCTGTTTTTGTGACCACATTCTTCCTCTAAAGAAAAGTAATAAGCCGTGCCTGAAGAGGTTCAGTAACCACATTCCTCATCGAAAGAAAAAAATTATAGTGTGATGTCATAGTTCAACACAGTATTAAAAGTTTGGCAGGAAACTGTGAACATTCAGTGTGGAAGCAGCTATCCGCATACTGGAGAAAGGCGGTTTCATCCTTCGAACAATTACATCGAGGTAGAATCCAGTGTAAGATCGATCACATATACCTTTACAGAGAATGGCTACTTATTCAGAAATATGCGATAGTGAGTCGTATTATCTTCTGGTGCACGAACCACAGATGTTCGAACACTCGCATGTGTTCGTACCATGCTCCACTTACGGAAATTGTTATGTGTATTTTATGCGGGAAGACACACCGCTGCCTTCAGCACCTGNTAATTGGCTCGGTTTCATCCTTCGAACAATTACATCGAGGTAGAATCCAGTGTAAGATCGATCACATATACCTTTACAGAGAATGGCTACTTATTCAGAAATATGCGATAGTGAGTCGTATTATCTTCTGGTGCACGAACCACAGATGTTCGAACACTCGCATGAGTTCGTACCATGCTCCACTTACGGAAATTGTTATGTGTATTTTATGCGGGAAGACACACCGCTGCCTTCAGCACCTGGCGATATCACTGAATTCGCAAAAAATAATTATTGACATGTTTAGTATGTATAACACTTTCTGATTTACTAATGTTTTAAGTTGTTATGTAAATAATGGTAACTGTGTTTACGCCAGCTTTTATGATTGGCTATTTATTAAGTTGCTGTGTGTTGTAGAAAGAACAACATTTATGTTTGAAATGTATGTACGACACTTTCTGTAACTGATTTACTAGCATTTAAAGTAATTGTGTAATTTTTTAACTGTGCATTCAACAACATCAGTAAGTGACTGTAAAAACGTATTAATCTGAGCTTTTCTATAACTGATTTGCCTATTATTTTGAATTTGTGTGTAATACAGCAAGCAAAAATACAATGTCAGTGACTGATTTTAATATTATTTTGAAGTTGATTTTGTAGACATTTTTCCCTGAATAAGAAAAGTATTTGTTTAAACAACTTGGGTTTTCATTTCAATTAAATCTGTAAATTTAAATAATAATAGTATTTTTTAATCATGTATTTACTTTGAAACAAAGATAAATGTGTTTTGCTTTAGAAATTAACATTCTTGACAAAATACCATGCTTTACAACCACATGATTAAAACAAGTATTATTGTTGTAAAACAAGTATGCGAAACACACTAAATTTTCGAGGCTTTACATGAAGGGTGGTAAACAAAGTTTATGGATATGTCTGGCTGAAAAGTTAATGTTCACCCCTGGAGAAAGTGCGCACACACGTCGCCCGCAATTGTTTTTAGCCTACTTTCCGAAGAAAAGAAAGGCTAAAGAGATCAATTTCCTGTCTGTGTCTGTGTGTGTGTGTGAAGTGACTCTGTGTGTCTGCGCGTGTGTGTCCCCCTTTTCATTATTTGAACGCGTTAACCGAATTTCACCAAACTCGGTGCACATATAGTACTAAGTAAGGACACCTGACTTTTATAGTTTTCGATCACGCTGGGGACTTACTTTCAAAATGACCGCCATTTTAAATCTAGGGTGATAAGTTATATCTCGGAAACCATTCAACAAATTTAAAACTAATCTTTTATGTTGACATAGCAAGTCATAAGCGCTGAATTCAGAGGTGAATATTGCTGTTGGTCCACCATTTTGGAAAAATAGTGGCACATAAAAAGATTTTACTATATAAATATATATATACTAGCAAACCCGGCGAACTCCGTTTCGCCACCAGATGGCTTCGTTTTATGCAACATTTTGTTTGGTGATTAAAACATGAAGAAACATTTTTTTTATATTTGAAAAGGAAAAATTTTATTTCATTTCACAACAGTAATGAATTGAACTTCTCTAAGTAAATGAAAGTGAATCCAAAGTAAATACGTTTCATTGAAGTGCT